>MU226230.1:980694-1012193 GCA_018584345.1 Thuja plicata
AACCTTAAAGGTGAATGAAACCCTAAAAAAGGAAAAAGGCTAACCTAAGAGAAAGCTTAAGTGAAAAATAGAGTACGACTAACTTAATAATTAATATCAACATGATATAATTAATAAGTGAGGAAAAATATATACTCTAACAAACCCCCTTAAGCGAAGCTCAGGAGGTAAGCTAACCTAGCACAGCTATGAAAGCAAGAAATGGGTCCCGGCAACAAGGCCCGATCAGGTACCCAATACAGGGAAATCTCTGTGAACCAAAGATAAAGGAGAAAACCCAGAGGGAAAAACTCCTCTCCAAAAAGAGATATAAAAGCAAGCAAAAGACAAAGGATGAATTTAAGAGACTCTCTGAAAGTCATGAGTACAATGCGTGCTGCCAACCCCCCCGTGAGAGAGGGTCAAGGCTCCAAAGCCCCCCAGAATGAAAGAACCCCTGGATCAATGAACAAACCACTGTGACTCCAATGCAAAGGAGTGAAATACAGTGAGCAGTGAAGAGGTAATCTCGAAAGATGGTGTGTCACTGGAAGGCCGAGTTTATGCTCAAAGGAGTAGACACGAGGATCCTGAAATGGGATCCCCAATGCAAGTGGTATGACAGGTGCGCTAACATTGTCATGAGAGAGGAGATGAGTGTCCTTTGTAGAATCCTCAACAACTGCACTTCGTGGCTCGATAAATGAAGCTGGAGGGTCTGGCAGTGTTGAAGAAGAGTCCTGCTGAAGAGAAGAAACCTCAACAAGATGTGGTGTGGTAGTCACAGAAGGAGTCTTAGGAAAAACAAAGAGGTTCAAGTGACCTAACTGCACCACATGATGCTCTCGCGTAAGAGGAGAGCTGTGCTCCGATGATGGAGATGGTGGACCAAAGTGAGAAAAAGTGTAGAGATGGGTGGAATGATCAATTGTCCTTGTAGTAACAATGCCACCTGTCACACAATCCCGAATGAAGACTGAATCTGGAGTGAACTCAACTGTCTTCCCTGATCCACTATGTGTAATCTAGTAAATCAAGAGAAGGTTTGCAGAAAGAGAGGGAACATACAATACATCATTGAATGTGCCATCCTAAATGCGTACAGAACCTTTCTCGCAGACTGGCATAACAGTGTTATTCCCCATGAGAATGTGAGGAATAGGAGAAGCCTTAATAGAAGAGAAGATCTCTGGAGAAGACGCCATATGGTGAGAAGCACCTGAATCTAGTATCCAAGGGACCTAGGAAGGGGATGCAACGGAAGCCCGCAATGCATGACCCTGTCCAAAATCATGTCCAGAAGTCAAAGATGAGGCAAAAGACTAAAAAGCAGACCCTTGTGAGGTGGAAGAGGATGGAGAGGAAATAGTGCTCTTCTGAAGGAGAGATTGCAAATCTGCAATCTGTTTCTCATAGCCATCAAATCTCTTCTGAAAATAATGTGACTCATCATGGGGCCCCTTTTGACAATAGGAATAGGTAGGGTTCTCATTCTTCTATTTCTCCTTCTTAGAAGAAGATGGTGGGCTAGTAGAGTGCTGAGAAGAGGAATCAGATATCTGCTTTGGCTTCGGCTTCTGTGTATCCTGAGATGACTTGGTAAGCAATGCCTGTGACTGTGAACCTATAAGAGAATCCATCTGACTAAGCTTGGATTGCTCATGAGTTAACCTATCATAGAAGGTCTCAAAAGAGGGCATAACATGACGTGTACCCAGTGCATCCATAGTGGAGTAGAAGGTAGAAGTGAAAATCTGATAAGGACTATGAAGCTTTGAGAGTATCAGGAAGATACACTCATCATCTGACTTCATCTTTCCAACAACCTGTAAAATAGATCGAAGAGACTTAAACTTCATCAGGAAGTCCTCAATGCTAGTGAATGATTTAGGTACCAAGGAGGTGAACTCTGCATCTATCTAGAGGACCCTGAACTAATTCATTGTGCCAAACAAGGTGGAAAAATTGTCCCACATATCCCTGGGTGTGATCAGACCATCCAGGTGGAACAATAACCCATCTAAAATATTCAGGGCAATGAAGCCCATTGCCTCATCCATCCTATTTCTATGCATAAGAGCCTTATAAGGCCTCATTAGAATAGGCTGAGCCACATCCAGGTAGGACCATAAACCTCGTGACATGAGGATTCTGGTCATTTGTGGCTTCCATGTGTGGTAGTTATGTGGAGTAAGAATGACAATAGATGTGTCTGACATTGAGAGAATAAGACGGAAGAAGAAGGGTCTCTCTAAATTAAAAATTTAGAAAGAAATATGCACCCCCCCACACACTATCAAACTAACTCCTGTACACCACAAAATGAAGCAAAAAATACAAAGAACCAGTGAAAAACCTGAATTTCAGAAGCAGAATAGGAGCACAAAAGTAGGTGCATCTTTGACTACAAAATCCATTAAGAAAATGGCATAATCAGGAAATGAAAGCTAGATGAGAGTGACGGGCTTGGAAAGAGCTTTTTGACGATATATAGAAGTTGAAAATCCGAGTCTGTATGAGCCCTGTAGGGCCAAAAAGGCATAGGTACCCCCAAAAGACAAGCTCCCTAGAAAAACACAGTCTCGGGAAAACATTTGATGGCCGTATGGCCGTCACGGGACGTCCAGCCGGGCAGAGGTGACCGGTGGGTGGCAGCGCTGGCGGAGGTGGCGGCCAGGTTGGGCGGCGGAGGCGGTCGGGCGGAGCGGCAGTGGCGGCTGGGCGGCGGGTCCCGGTGGCAGCGCGGTGGCTGAAGGGTGGCGCGCGGGCCAGGGGCAGCGTGCACGGTAGTGCCAAAAAAAATTAAAAAAGCATTTTTTTAATTTTTTTTTTTGATTTTTGCCTCGATTTTTGTGCCGTACGACCCTAATAGGCCAAAACATTTCTCGAGAGGTCACTATGACCAAATATATCAAAATTTATATGTATTTCGACTCTCTCGGGCCTTCTGAGCGCGATAGTGGAGTCCGTTTTGGCTCAAATGGCTCCAAAAAATAGCGCCTCCTTAGAAATGACAAAAAAACCCCAAAGAGGCTGTGGCTGTCATCTTCGAATCGCAGCTTCAAAAAACCTTCAAACCAAGTAGCGACAGGGTGGCTCTGATACCATGTAGAAACTGAGAAATGCAGCTTCGACTTCCAAGACCAATCTGTATGCAAAATACCTGTTACAAAGAATGAAGCAAAATATGAAAAAAACTGAAACCCTTATGTGCTCAAAAAAGTGAGAGCTCTAAAATGTATTTAGAGAGTATGCAAAAAAAAATACAAGCATTCAACCTTAAAGGTGAATGAAACCCTAAAAAAGGAAAAGGCTAACCTAAGAGAAAGCTTAAGTGAAAAATAGAGTATGACTAACTTAATAATTAATATCAACATGATATAATTAATAAGTGATGAAAACTATATACTCTAACAAAAATGATCTCCTGGGCCTACTGAGCGCAATGGTGAGGTCTGTTTTTGCTCAAAGTGCTCCAGAAAAAAGTGCCTCTTTCAGATTGAAGAGAAAACCCCAAAAAAGCTATGATTTTCACCCTTGAATTACTGCTTCAAAAACACCAGACCAGGCAGCAACATGACAGCTCTGATACCATGTAGGATTTGAAAGATACAAATCCAGAGAACACCAAGAATATCTACATGCAAATAACTGTTACATGAGAGAAGCAGAAAGAGGAAAAAGAACTCAGAAGTTACTCAAAATGTGAGAGCAAAATTATACCAAGTTAATTAAAAAAGAATTACAAGGTTCAACCTACAAAGGTGAACAAAACCCTAAAGCCTAAAAAAGCTAGGTTGCACATTAATAATTAATAAATGAATTAATTACTAATGCACCTAAGAGAAAGCTTAAGCACTAAACAGTAATAACTTAACTAATTAAATCAACATGATTTAATTAATAAGAAAACTAATGATTACTCTAACATGGAATATGTAAAAGGAACACTATGGTAAGAAAGTTGTGAGGTAGGTAGAGACATCGATGGAACACTCACAGGAATAGATGAAAGTGGAAGAGATGTAGTCATTAAAGGAGGAGTGTAAGTAGGAATGCTAGGTAAAGGAACAAAAGAAGGTTCCCCGCTAGTGACAGGAGGAGTGAATCCTGGATCTTGAGCCTCTTGAGCTAAAGGTTTAACATTCAAATGCACCAGATGAGTGATACCACACAAGAGATTAACACCTTGATCACTATCACGGAGGAATTTCTTAAGAGCCTCTATAGCTTGGATGGAATCTTGATTACAGTTTTCTTGAATAAGCCAATTTCCCATTTTATCAAGTTCTGTTGAAAGTTTTTAGAATTGTTTAGGAGGAACTCTTAAAGCATCATCCTCATCATGAGATGAGTGAGAAGAGTTATGCTCCATAGAAGGATTGGAATCATGGGTGGTCAAATTATCATCTAGGATCCTAAGGAAAGGAGAGGAAGAATCAAGATCAAAGGAACTCATAAGTCTACGACTTCTTCTAACTAGGATACTATAAGTAGGACTAGAAGTAGTAAAGCTCACACACCAATGCAATGCAAATGAACTAATTTAGGAAACACAAGATTTTGATTTTTAATTTTTGAAATGTAAATGCAAGAACATAAAAGAAAGCTAATCTAATATGCATGCAAGATCTAACATAAAAGTGTAATCTAAGACCAAAAAATAAAGAGTTGTCTATCATGGGTTCACCAAAATGTAATATAAGAAAATGATGGTTTGAATGTATATATTATGTGCATTGTAGGAATAATGAAGAAGGTAAGATTGTCCTCTTAATTCAAAATTTCATAAAGGGAAGATCCAAATTGATTAACCCTAAAGAAAGGATCAATGCATAAATGAATCAACCTATTAAGGATGGGGATAAAGAGAAAAACCCTAAATCCTATTTTATAGAAGAGAGTTTGTGATAGATTTAGGAAGATTAAAAAATTTAATTGAAATGAAATGAAGACAGGTACTAACCTCAAAATTTTAGAGATCTAAAGAATGCTGTTTTCGGGTGTCTACACCGAGTTTCTGGAAAATCTGCAACTGGATCTAGAACACAAATGTAGAGATGAAGAAAACCCATAAATCTTTTTCCGATCTGGCTCAGTTCTGATTTTGACCCAAAAATGAATGTCACCTTTGACCCAAAATTTCTAATTCCAACCCAGAATATCTGTTTCTGGCCCATAAATGAATGTCACCTTTGAACCAAAATTTCTGATTCTGACTCAGAATCTCTAATTCTGACCCAAAATCTCTGACATAAAATATGTTTCCAGATGTCGATAGTTCGCTGAAAAGGGTATCTGGATCTGCACTCCAATTCATTGTTCTGAACCTATCCCTGCAAGAAAAATGATTTTTTGTTGGGGGGAGGGGGTTGCCTTGGTTAAACCCCAGTTTTGGAATTAACTTTAAAATATAATTGAAATTGCATAAGTAAAAAAAAGTAAATGAACCAATTCACCTTGCTTGTATAGAAACCCTTGTGGCGGATTAGAATCTGTGGATGCACAAGTATGTATGCACCGAATGGATGTAGAATGTAGAATGTAGGATGTCTCAAATCAATTTCTTGTAGATCTTCAACACCAATCTTGAATGGATCTTTGAATAGAAAGAGGCTTGGAGGAATGTGGACGGAGAAATCTTCAACAAGAGGGCTCCATAGAGCTTGAATCTTTCAATGGCTACCAATGGATCTCCTTGATGAATTGAGTGCTTGAATGTCTTTGAATGCTTGAATGATTGATAGTATATGCTTGCTTTAATAGATCATGCATAGATTTGTCATTTTCAAGTCTTAGATGGTTAGAGAAAATTAGAGGAGAAAGCTTCCCTATATATGAATCTAGGGCATAATCTTTTAGAGAGGCCTACATAGGAGAATTAAATTCTAATTAGACCTATATCCCTAGAAGTGGACCTATATTAAATATAATTTCAAGAGTCTTTGCTCTGAGGACCGAAATAGGCGATCCAGATGCGAGAATTAAACCTTTCCGAAGCCCGACATCCAGAAACTCTAAAATCATGAAATCTGGACCTTGGGTAAAAATCAAGGTTGATTCTAGCCTAGGTCAAGGTCTAGGTCAACCTTGACCTAGGTCAAGGTTGAGGTCAACCTTGACCTAGAAAGGTCAATTTTGACCCTGAGGTCAAAAACCTTTGTTTTGCAATTTAGGATGCCAGAAACAAGCCAGAGAAAAGTGGGAAATGAGGTAGAACAGGGGGAAATCTAGATCCAAGTCAGAGACCAATTCAAGGTGCTTGAAATATCCCCAAACCAATTAATCTGAAGGCTAAACCAGTCCACAATGGAAGTGATTCCATTTTCTGACTTTACACTAGGTAACCATGCAGTTTTTCATACCAGGCTTTGGGAGCTTGCTTCAGTCCATACAAAGCTTTGTGTAGTTTACAGACCATATTATTATTGTTAGGATCTACAAAACCTCCAGGTTTCTCAATATAGACTTCTTCTAGGATTCCATCCAATAATGCAGACTTTACATCTATTTGATATACCTTGTATCCTTTGTGTGCAACATATGCTAGAAGAGTTCTGACTCCTTCAGGTCTTGCCACAGGAGAAATTTTTTCTTCATAATCAATACCCTCTTCTTGAGCATATCCTTTACATACTAATCTAGCTTTATTTCTAGAAACTTTACCTTTTTCATTCATCTTGTTTCTAAAAGCCCACTTAGTACCAATTACATTCTTGTCTTTTGGTCTAGGTACAAGAGTCCAGGTTTTTTTCTTTTCTATCTGCTCAATCCAACTTTCATCATTCAATGCATCATTGATAGATCTAGGTTTGATTTCATTAAGCAAAAATGTACCTTTAGTTTTGTTCCTTGTCATTATACTTTATGTCTGATCTCCAATTATTTGCTTAGGTGCATGATGCCTTTGTCATATTTGGCAAGTACAGGATCCTTCCTTCTTGATTCTGGGCTTGCTCCACTATGTTCACCATGCTCAAATATTTTGTCATGTTCTTCTGTATGATACTTGAGTTCCACTATCTAAGACTCGGGTTCCACTGTCTGAGACTTGGGTGTCATTGTCTGCGACTCAATTTATTCTGTCTGAGACTCGATTCCCTCTGTCTGAGACTCAGTTTGCTCTGCTAGTAGCTCAGGTTGCACAGGTTGTAACATAGTTTGTACTGATGAATTCAATGGTTGATAGGATTGCTGTCTAATTACCATTGCTTGTTTCTTAGGTATAGTATTAGGTTCATAGTACACAAAGTTTCTGTAGTCCTTAGGCTCTTTACTATTTTGTTCTTCACATCTTTATGCAAACTCATCAATCTTTACATGTACACTCTCTATGAATTTATGAGTAGCAAAATTTAATCATTTATATGCTTTGCTTTTACAAGAGTAACCCAGGAATATGCCTTCATCTCCTTTTACACCAAATTTTCCATTTCTTTCTTCCTTCAGATGTAACATCTACTTTCAAATACTTTGAAATAATGAACATTAGGTTTATTGCCATACCATAATTCAAAAGGTGTCTTCTCAGTGCCTTTCTTCAGTTGAACTCTGTTCAAGGTGTGAATTGCAGTGCTGATGGCTTCCTTCCAGTATTTGGTAGCAACATTCTTTTGAATTATTAAGGTTCTTGCACAATCCATGATGGATCTATTTCTTCTTTTTGCTATTCCATTTTTCTATGGTGTACCTGGGGCAAATAATTGTTTATTGATTCCTCTTTCATTGCAAAATTCATTGAATTCATTAGAAATCAATTCTCCTCCTCTGTCAGATCTTAGGCACTTCAGTTTCTTTCTTGTTTCCTTTTCAACTCTAGCAAGGTAGCTTCTGATTTTTCTCTGAGAAACATAACAGTCATCATTCTGGAATGATTATCAACAAATAGAATGAAATACTTCTCCAGTGTAACTTATTGTCCCAATTGGTCCACACAGATCAGTATGTACCAATTCCAAGACTTCTTCAGTATTATAGTTCTTGCTCTTGAAACTAGATTTTCTCATTTTTCCAATTTGACATTGTTTGCATGTTGCCAATTCAAGTTTCTTTAAAATAGGAGTACCTCTTACTCTTCTGTTATTTCTTATGTTAACCAGGTTATCAAAGTTCACATGACACAACCTTTTATGCCATAACCAACTTTCTTCTACTTGTTAAATAAAACATGAACTTTCATTGAGATCAAGATAAAATAGATTACCTTTTGTTTGCTTTCCAGTTCCAACTAGGTTTCCTTTACTATCCAGGAGCTTGGTCTTACCATTCATGAATTCTACCTTGAGACTAATGTTATTCAGTTGTTCCACACTTAGTAGATTTTGCCTTAGTCCTTCAACCCAATAAGCATTATCACATTTAATTCCTTCAATTAGAGCAATACAACCTTTACCCTTCACATAGCAAGGTTCATTATTCCCAAAACTGACACTCCCACCATCATAGTGCTCAAGTATTTCAAATTTTGTTTTATCACTAGTCATGTGGTGAGAACAATCACTTTCAATTATCCAAGTACCATTTTTGCTAATATGAGAGAACAATGTAGTCTTTTCATCATCTCCATTATCTCACTCATCCTTAATAGCAATGGAAACCATTTCATCTTCATCTTCATCACTATCAAAATCTTTAGCAATATAACAAGATTTCTTACCTTTATCCTTGTAGCTTTTGTAACTATTGAAATCTTTCTCGCTTTTCTATTTGTTGAAATTTCTCTCATCTTTGTCATTTTTGTTAGGACACTTAGCAGCAATGTGACCAGCCTCATTACATGAAAAGAAAATCAATGGTATTATTCCTTTGCATTTAGCTTTTCCTTTGATAGCTCTCTTTGCAAGTAGTGCTTCAATGATTTCCATATGTTCGTCATCAGATTCATCATCACTATCACTATCAATCTGTTTACTTTTAGATTATCTATCCTTCTTTCCAAGGTTTAATTTAGCTTTGAATGCAGACTCAAGATTGCTAGTGTTAGGAGAATAATTGTCAAAATTGTCCAACTCAAAAGATGATAGCCTTCCAATCAATGCATCTAGAGATATATCATTACTGCACCTCATCTCTTGAATAGCTAAAACTCTAATTGCATAGATAGGAAGTAAAGTTCTCAATACTTTACTAACCACTGTTGTGTCTTCAATTGTTCCACCTATGGCTCTGATGGCATTTACACTTTTCTTGATTCTTTCATTGTATTTTGTAATGTTTTCTCCTTCTTTCATTTTAATTTGATCAAATTGACCTTTGAGACTCTATATTTTTCTCTTTTTACATTGACATCTCCTCTATGAATATCATGCAGTTTGTTTCACATATCAAAGGCAGTAGGGCAGTCCTTGACTTCATCAAATTCTGAGTAGCTGAGTGAAGAAACTATATTGATCATCATTATGTTATGATTCTTCCTGTCCACCATCTATTCCACAGTCAAAGGTATCAATGGTTCCACATATTTGTTATCCAGGAATTGCAAACCACAATCTCCAATAGTAGATAAATGTAGCTTCATCAGCTCTTGCCATGTCTGGAAGTTGTCTTTGCTAAGCTTGGGGATCTCCCTTCTGTAAGACATCTTTGATCTTTAGATTAGGCCTTTAAACCTTCCCTGTAAGCACTTTGTGCTCTGATACCAATTGTTGGAAATGAGACGAGTAATCGAGAGGGGAGGAGTGAATCAATTACTACAAAATAAATCCAAGTCCCTTAGATGTCTTAAATAATAAATCACTGTCAGTCAGTCAATTAAGATATTCTGCTATAACTCGGAGAATGAATTAATCTTAAGATATTCAGAGTAATTATCTTTTAGATATTATGCGCAGAAACATAATGCATAAAGTAAATATCATGAACACAGATGACACCAAGATTTAACGTGGAAACCCAATATGGGAAAAACCACCAATTGTAACTAGTTTATGTTTTTTACTCTTCTAAAGTGAGCCATGTTAGGAGCCAACCCTGTTAAAGGCTACAAAACACACTGTTAGGTGTGACCATGTTAGAGAATTTAATCACCCTGTAAGGAGTGACCTTGTTAGAGGTCTTCAAACACTTCAATATAGAAATGTCACCTTGTGAGAGGATTTACAAAAGACTGTTAAGTCTACTCTGTTAAGAGATTTGAATCACTGCTACAATTGTTAGAAAGTAACAATGGATTGAACTGATTATACATGCAACTGTATTTGCTGATTCAGATCTTGCTCTGGTTGTAAACTGGATCCTCACTGATCAAATATTCTATTGCAACTTCGTCTAGATGATCTTTCCTTAATCAAAATCCCATCTGCTTTCGCCTTTGCTCTTCATATCATATGCTCATCCACTAACTCAATTATATTTTCACAATCCAAACTTGACCTAATATAATTATGATAGACCTTGTCAAGTCAGCCTCAATAACCTTCCAACTAAAAATTAAAACTCAAATTTGTCGGCTTCATATAACCAATTAAACATAAAATGTAATCATCTGTTAGTCGGTTGACACTGACTGTTTAACTCGTTCAATATTGAAATTCTTCAATGCCCGACCTTCACTGCAATGCCCGAGTGAACTCGGTAAGAACTGAACTTCTTCAATACATGAATGAGCTCGGTAAACACTGAGATTCACTTGGCATACACTAAATGTGTTCGGTTTGGATGCAGACATTTGTGTAACATCACTACATAAGTGCATATACATGTGTAACATCAATGACAATACACAATTCAATAATTATCATCAACAGAGGATGTGTAAGAGATCTGAAAAGATTAAAATCTTAATTGAAATGAATTGAAGACAAATACTAACCTCAAAGTATAACAGATCTGGAAGTTGCTATTTTCTGGTGTTTGTACTAAGTTTCTAGAAATTTTACAACCTGCCCTAGCCTGGAAACACAGAGACAAAGAAAACCCAGAAATCATTTTCTTTTCTGAGCCAAGTCGACCTTGACCCAAATACAGGGGCACAATTGTACCCCTTTATGTCAACCTTGACCTGCACTGCTCCGACGGAAAATCTGTTCGCGGATCCAGAAAGTTTGCCGAAAAGGGTATCCGAATCTGCTCTGTAATTCTATGTTCCATACCTATACCGGCAAGAAAAAAGGGTTTTTGTTTGTTTGGGAAGGGTTTTCCTTAGTCAAACCCCAGTTTTGGAATTAACCTTAAAATATAATTGAAATTGCAGTAATAAACATAGTAAATAGAAAAATTCACCTTGCTTATGATGAAATCCTTGTGGAGGATTCGAATCCTTGAATCCACAAGTATGGATGCTCCAAATGGATGTGGAATTGTAGGATGTAGGATGTCTCAAATCAATTGCCTTTAGATTGTCACCACCAATCTTGAATGGAACTTGGAATAGGAAGAAACTTGAATGGATATGGATGGAGAAATCTTCAAGAAGAGGGCTCCATAGAGCTTGAATCCTTCAATGGATTCTAATGGATCTCCTTGATGAATTGAATGCTTGAATGCTTGAAATTAGATGATCACTTCAATAGATTATGTGTGGATGATATATTATGCATAGATGTCTCATTTCATAGAAAATGAGAAAAGAATGCTTCCTTATATACTAGTCTAGGGCACAAACTTCTAGAGAGGCCGACATAGGAGAATTAAATTCCAATTAGGCTCATACCCCTAGAAATGGAACTATATTAAATATCTTTTTAAGAGTCGCCACTTCGGAGCCCGAAACAGCTGACCTGAAAGCGGAAAATAATTCTTTCCAAATCCCGACATTCAAAAATTTTTAAAATTTGAAATTTAGACCCTGGGTCAGGGTCGAGGTCGACCTTGACCTTGAGGTCAAGAACCTCAAAATCTTAGAGCAGGATACTAGGAAACAGGTAGGAGAGAAGTGGAAAATAGGGTAGGACAAGGGAAAAACTAGATCCAAGCTAGTCAAAGACCCATTCAAGGCATTTGACATGACCCCAAACCACTTACTCGGAGGGCTAAACCAATCCTAAATGGAAGTGCTTCCATTTTCTGATGATACATTTAGCCCCCACTTTAGCAAGAGTATGGACTCGATGCAAAATATTGGTAAAAGATATCACAAAGAAAAGATAATCTTATTTAAATCAAAGGGACAAAGCAATCCTCAAGCCCCCAGGGACTCAAGTCTTTTTCAACCCCAAGATTACAATAAGAGAGACATCACCAGTCAAAGAAAAAGAGAGAGAGGGTGTGATTACCTTTCCTAATGAGAACCTATGTCCCATTGTGAATCACACAAGGAAACAATGCAATTGGAAAGATGGAGTTGAACCACCTAGTGAATGTGGCTACTCACTAGTCAACCCATATGGAATTCACCCTCAGGAATATTCTATTCCAAAAGAGCAAATCCAAAACTAGAGAGATCCATTCTTAAGGACACCTTCCGACCTTAAGGGATCAAAACTTTGTAAATTGAAACTGGAGGGATCAAGAGATCCTATAAGGTAAAAATCCATGCTTTAAGGATTAGTTTCTAATCCATAAAGGGAAAAAAAGTTTTAAGTTTGAAAATATTTTGGAAGTGCGTCTGTGCAAAAAGTGAGCAAAGTGTATGCCCCCACATTAAAGTCATTGCTAACAATTTAACAGAAGCAATGACTGTAACATAAACATAAGCAAGTCCACTGATTACGTTTCGACTATGAGATGCCCCCAAGCAAAGACAAATCAAGGGAAATACCGCATAAACATTCAAAGAACACATAAGGGATCTACCTACTGTGGGGTCAGTATGATCATAAGATAATATGTATATATAGATATGATATTATTGCAAATGAATTTTCATCATTCCCCAAAGAAATTAGAACTACAATAACAATGGAGGAAAGAAAAATCAAGAGTTACGAAGAAGAGTCTTTTCAAACCACAACATGGAGACCAAAAAGAATCAATGCTACCATGTCGCAAATCCAAGCGAACTACACAGGGAAAACAATTATGAACAATAGAACAGGTACGACATAACATGAAAATAACATATAGAAGAATAAAGATACATATAGAGGAATAGTACAACAGGTTCAATTCCTTTATCACCTTGCACCAACAAAGTAAAAAGGGTCATATAAAAGAATCTAACAAACATTTAGCAAACACATTACGGGAGAAGCACAATACAACAGGGAAACACATAAAAGGCTACCATGGAGGACAAGCCAATCAAGCGCATCGCCTACTCTCCCCATCTCAGTCTATATCATTTAGGGAAGGTGGGCAACTCGCAAGAGGGACTATATCCAACACAGTAGGAATAATAGCCAGTTCCAAACAAGGATCCTCTTGAGAATCATGATGTTCGATACTAGGTGTTATTATTAATTGTGTTGAAAGCATATTAGGTAAATCAGTATCAATATCAATAGTCTCATATTCATCATTAGCATCAATAGGATCATTAATAGAATCTAAGATACAAATAGAATCATTATAATCATTCATCTTAATATCATTATTAACATTAACTTCTTCCAACACATCAGGCATAGGCTGGTCAAAAGAAGGTAAAGAACTTTGAAGAATAGAGGCACATGCCTTAGCTTGAGCCCGACGCTTCTTACAACGTTCATTGGCAGATCGGCTACGTTTTGTCTTGTTTGACATATGTTGAGAACTAGGAGGAACAACAATCAATTCCTTCACAAATTCAATGGGAGGATTAGTAGGATTCTCAGTAGGCTGAAAAGCAACACTAGGAGATTGATTAACATAACTAGAAGAAATGGATAAAGGAGGTATGGAAGGCGTAGGAAAAATACCACTGTTAAGATCCATCCGAGGCATGCTTAACTCAACAATCTTGTGATGTTTATAGGCTTGATATGAGCGAAAAAGTTTATCAGGTCGAGAAGAACATGAATTAGGTGATGAAGGCCAAAATAAGTTAAGGGTAGCACAATCCTTAGGCCTAGAAGGTTGATATGAACTACGATTAATTGTTTTCACTTCTTCATCATGAATGAACTTAATACACTTATGGATAGGAGAAACAATGACGTGCATGACAGTCAACCAAGGCAAACCAAGTTTAACTTGAAACTGATCAGAAGTAGGGACAACAATGAAGGTAGTGTCCACAACTTTACCACAAAGTTCAACATGAAATTTAATAGAACCAAATGATGGATATAGAAAAATATTACGAGTTTGGATCCACACATTAGATGTATTATAACAATCACGTTGTAAGTTCTTCATAAAAAGGTTTTCTTCATTAATGACATTGACTAAGGATGTAGGATCAACAAGACAACTATGCATAGGTATCTTAGCAATCCTCGCATAAATGTAGAGGGCACCATCAGGAACTTTAATAGTCTCAGAATCATCAAAGGTGATCGATAGTTCCCTAGGTCTTTTATTCTTAGGTTGTTTTTGAGGTTTAGGTTGAGGTTTCGGTTTAGGCTTAGGTTGAGGTGGAACTTAAAGTTGAGGTTGAGGCGGAGGAACTTGAACATGAGGTTGAGATTGAGGCTGGGGTAGAGATACAGGTTGAGACAAAACAACATGCTCCACATGGTTAACAATATGATTGAGATCATCCATCTTTGAATCATAAACAATATCCACAGAAGATGGTTGAACAATGGTATTAGTGTCATGTGTAGGCAAATGATTCGTATAGATTTGGAGGTTTTGATTAGGAGGAGAGACAAACTTGTACCCACTACCATTAAAATTATCAATAGATAAAGTATTAGAATCAATTAAGTCTTGAACCTTAGGTTTTAGAGAATAACACTTCTCAGTATCATGGCCATTCTGACGATGGTATTGACAAAAGGCTTTGGGATCAAAGGATTTGGATGCCATCGTAGTAGGAAGAAGAGGTCGAATAGGAGACAACGTAATCATATTAGCATTCAACAACTTACTTATTAAAAATGTAAAGGTTCAGAAAGAGGAATAAACGTATGATTCAGATGAAAAGCAGTGGATGCAGAAGTGACATTGTTGGATGCAACAACAACTTGATCAACAATTGCATTCGCTTGCTTATTTATCTCGACATAGTTGTTAGGTTTCTGAAACTTGTTGGGATTAGGAACAACATCACTCTTATCAACTGGAACAAGAGCCATTGGAGTGTTTCTCTCAAATTGAATCACTTGTAATTGATAATGATGAAGCACTGCATAAAGTTGTTGAAAAGAGGTAAATTGAGTAAGCGGAATCTTATCTCAAATATCCTTTTGCAAATTTGAAATAAACATATGTTGAATATCAATATCAGGAACATGATAAGAAATTTGAGCATGAAAATGCTTAAATCTACCAATAAATCCAGTCAATTTTTCTTTAGTATTTTGTTTACAATGCATCAAATCAGTTAAGGACACTTGCGGACCAATGTTATTTTGGAACTGTTGAATAAAGACATTAGCAAGTTTTGGAAAATAATCAATAGAATAAGGAGGCAAGGAACAATACCATTGCAAGGCCTTATCACAAAAAGTTCTAGCAAACAACTTGGCTAAAATCTTATGGTCATGAGCATAGTCACTAAAAAGGATTTGAAATGTTTTAACATGAGTGACAGGGTCTCCCTTACCATTGTAATTCTCAAGACGAGGCCTATCGACTTGCCGAGGGACAAGAGCATGAATAATTTCTAGGGATAAAGGACTACCCATGTCACATGTAGGAATAATAAACTTGGATTGAGTTAAGGACGTAAGTTGTTGTTTTAAAGAGGACACAGTTTGAGCCAGACTAATGATTTTGGAATGATAAGAAGAAATAGGAGGCAAAAAAAACATTAGGAACACTAGGAAAAGTGTAGGAAGCGGTGGGAATGGAAGACACAACTGGCGGAACACTTGGAACCATAGTTGGAAGAGGGTTGGAATAGGTAAAAGGAACACTATGGTAAGAAGGTTGTGAGGTAGGTAGAGACACCGGTGGAAAACTCACAGGAAGAGATAGAAGTGGAAGATTCAAAGCTAGAGGATTAGAATATGAAAGAGATGTTTTCACTAAAGGAGTGTAAGTAGGAATGCTAGGTAAAGGAACAAAAGAAGGTTCCACACTAGTGACAGGAGAAGTGAGTCCTAGATCTTGAGCTTCTCGAACTAAAGGTTTGACATTTAAATACACAAGATGAGTGATACCACGAAAGAGATTAACACCTTGATCACTATCACAAAGGACTTTCTTAAGGGCCTCTATAGCTTCAATATAATCTTGATTATGGTTTTCTTGAATAAGCCAATTTCCCATTTTATCAAGTTCAGTTGAAAGTTTTTGGACTTGTTCAAGAGGAACTCTTAAAGCATCATCCTCATCATGATAAAGCATCATCCTCATCATGAGATGAGTGAGAAGAGTTATGCTTCGTAGAAGGATTGGAATCATAAGTGATCAAATTGTCATCTGGGATCCTAAGGAAAGGAGAGAAAGACTCAGGATCAAAGGAACCCATAAGTCTGCGACTTCTTCTAACCAGGATATTATAAGTAGGACTATAGGTAGTAAAGCTCATACACTAATGCAATGCAAATGAACTAAATTAGGAAAACACAAGGCATGAACAAATAAATGTTTTCGTATTTTATCTTTATATGATTTTTTTTTAAAATTTTGAAATGTAAATGCAAGAACATAAAAGAATGCTAATCTAATATGCATGCAAGATCTAACATGAAATGTAAATATAACACCACAAAATAAAGAGTTGTCGTAAACGGGTTCACCAAAATGTAAAGAGGAAAAATATTTATTTATTTAGGATGAAATGGGTACAAGATACTTGCACACCTAAATAATACCCTTTACATTTGAAAAGTTGGGGAAGCTAAGATTCTCCTCTTAGCCCCAAATTCACAAAGGAAAGATCCAAATTGATTAACCTCAAAAAAATGGTCAATGCATAAATGAATCAATCGATTAGAAATAAGAAGAAAGAGGAAATCCTTACATTCTTTTTTTGGAGGAGGGTGTGTAATAGATTTGAAAAGATTAAAATCTTAATTGAAATGAATTAAAGACAAATACTAACCTCAAAGTATAGAAGATCTGGAAATTGCTATTTTCTGGTGTCTGTACTGAGTTTCTGGAAATTCTCCAACCTAACCTGGCCTGGAAACACAGAGACAAAGAAAACCCATAAATCATTTTCTTTTCTGAGCTAGGTCGACGTTGACCTAAATATGGGGGCACAATTGTACCCCTTTATGTCGACCTTGACTTGCAATGCTCCGATGGAAAATCTATTCGCGAATCCCAAAAGTTTGCCGAAAAGGGTATCCAAATCTGCCCTATACTTTGTTGTTCTGTACTTGTACTTGCAAGAAAAAAAGGGTTTTTATTTGTTGGGGGAGGGGTTTGCCTTACTCAAACCCTGGTTTTAGAATTAACCTTAAAATAGAATTGAAATTGCAGTAATAAACATAGTAAATATAACAATTCACCTTGCTTATGTTGAAATCCTTGTGGAGGATTCGAATCCTTAAATCCACAAGTATGGATGCTCCAAATGGATGTGGAATTGTAGGATGTAGGATGTCTCAAATCAATTGCCTTTAGATCTTCAACACTAATCTTGAATGGATCTTGGAATAGGAAGAAGCTTGAATGGATATGGATGGAGAAATATTCAACAAGAGGGCTCCATAGAGCTTGAATCCTTCAATGGATACTAGTGGATCTCCTTGAATGCTTGAATGTAGACAATCGCTTCGATAGATTATGTGTAGATGCCTTATTTCATATAAAATGAGAGGAGAAGGCTTCCTTATATACTAGTCTAGGGCACAAACTTCTAGAGAGGCCGACATAGGATAATTAAATTTCAATTAGGCTCATACCCCTAGAAATGAAACTATATTAAATATGTTTTTAAGAGTTGCCACTTCGGAGCCCGAAACAACTGACCCGAAAGTGGGAAACAATTCTTTCCAAACCCCGACATCCGAAAATCTTTGAAATTTGAAATTTAGTCCCTGGGTCAGGGTCGAGGTTGACCTTGAACCAGAAGGTCAACCTTGACCCTGAGGTCAAGAACCTCAAAATCTCAGAGCAGGATACCAGAAATAGGTAGGAGAGAAGTGGAAAACAGGGTAGGATAGGGGAAAACCACATCCAAGCCAAAGACCCATTCAAGGCGTTTGAAATGACCCCAAACCACTTACTCAAAGGGCTAAACCAGTCTTAAATGGAAGTGCTTCCATTTTCCAATGATACATTTTCTAACCCCTGATTTGGTTTTGCCGGTCTTCTGGTTTCCTGGTTTTACAACCTAACACATCTTTGTAGGATGTTTGGTAGAAGATTCTCTTGTCCAAGAGAATACTTGAGAACACTCTTTTGCAAACTACTAATCCACTTGTGCTTTCAAGAAATTTTTAGGAAGACATTGATTAAGACTACTAAGCTTGTGATATTTGCAGGTTGCCTAACTTCACATCAACTAAATGATCGTGGTTCTTAATGTTTATTTAGGCACATAGTTTAACTAGGTGATTTCTTGTGTAAGGTTAAGCATTACAGGATTACAATCTCTTTCCTTTTGGGAAGATCATAAACCTAGACGTGTTTGAATTGTCTTAGGCAAGTAGTCTTTTAGAAATTTTTGAGTGTTTGGCATGTTTGGGAAAAACAAAGGGGAATGAGAGATTATGCTCTTCTCCTCTTTGAGGGAGAATCATAAATCTAGACTTTCTCTTTTCTATCCAAATTATTTCATAAATTATCTTTAGAGGGCCTTTCGATTGAGGTAAAAAGCTCCTGGGAACGACCCAAGTGAGGACGAGGTAGAAGGCAACCCTTCCACCTCACTATAATAAAGATGCTTCCTTGAGAGTAAAGTCTTGGAAGCCTTAATCATTCTTGTCTTTCGACCAATTTTTTGATCCTTAGACATGCTTGGATGTTTATAGAGCTAGAGAGGCTTCAATCTTGCTTGCGAGACTACACTCATTCTGGGTACTGATAGGGCTATAGGCCTCAATCTTGCCTTGCAAGACTATGGGAGATGGTTATGAACAGATGCCCTTGCTAGCACCCTTACATTAGACGCGACCCGATTCACCTCCGAAAGTGAGATAATCTAAGTGCAAGGGAGATAGTAACTCTCCCAAGACACTCGCTATATTGTGCCCGCATTAGCGTTTGGAGTTGGCTACTATAGCATCACTAGACTCATTGCGTGGCTGGTGATGGTTGTATTTTGATTAGCTATTGGGTATGTACCTAAGTCAATGAGCGAAGGATTTCTCACTAATGCAATTGACTATAGGGATAGAAAGTGTGTGTGATCTTTCGCTCCTTGGTGTTTGATGTGTTTGTACCACCTTGAATTGATTCTTCAACTCCTCAATGATAATTTCAGCTTCCTTGAGTTGCGTCTTATACTTCAGCAAACCCTCGATATTTGCCTTAAGGATCCTACCCGAGCTCTTAGGATTCTTCAAGAGAACTAGGATTTGATACCAATTGTTAGTATTTAAAGGCACTGAGAGGGGGGGGTGTGAATCAGTGCACCCACAAATCTGAAGCAATTCTTAAATATCTTCCACAATAATCAACATGCAAAAGAAACTATTACATAGAAAACAAGCACATAAACCATTCACACAATGTAGACTCAAGACACAAGATTTTTCCCGTGGAAACCCTTGTTAGAGGGAGAAAACCACATGTGGAATGGTATCCATGAATTTGACTAGTGCACCAAAGAAATCTGCCCTATTAGGAGCAATTACAAACATCCTGCTAAGGGCATACCCAGTTAAAAGTATCTTTAGCCCGGTTAAAAGCTAATACAAGTCCTGTTAAGAACTACCCTGTTAAGGGATTACAAACTCCTTCTAAGAGTCACCTGGTTAAAGGGTTTGTACTTCAGATCCTATTAAAGATCCTGCTCACCCTATTAGGAGTGACCTAGTTAAATGATTTTACTTGCAAACCTATTAGGGCTTGCCTTGAGATAGACCCAAGAATAACTGATACGATTATGACACTTCTTGTATGAAAAATCCACTTCAATCCTAATCACAACACCTCCTTGAACATTCTTTAGCTTCACATAACCACAATCACCTATCGCAACATCACAACATTCACCCTAAATCTCGATTTCATCCTTATTTTATGACAACTTGTTCAAGTCGGCCTTTGCCCTAAAATGTTTTACCCACCGACATAAAAATCAAATCTGATCGCGCCAAAATGCGTTGGTCAAATCAATAAAGTCAACAAAATATTTAACAATTCGTAAACAAACATTAAATTGACTGGTTAGCTGGTCTAATTGAACTTGCTCTACTTGTCTCCTGCTCTTCCTGTTAGTGTCACTTCAATCTTCAATAACTTTCTAAATTCTTTGCTTTAACTGATGCGGTCGTAGATATAGCTAGGAATGCCTTTGTAGATGATAAATGCATGACCATACATCTTAACTCAATCACAAACTTCAAATCCGGTCACCTAAACCTTGCATATTGTCTACTTCCCGGTTGACTGAAAACTTAGGCATTTCACCCATTAGATCCTTCAACACCATTGGTAAAATTGATCTTATGTTTCTAATAGATCATGTTGCCAGCAATGACAACACCACAATACAAACTCATGATCAGAACTCATATCATCTTCACCAAATGCCAACAGAAACGTCAATAATTAGTTGTGTGCATGCCAAGGCACCTCTCACTCCCAAAATAAATCTCCCACTTCCATAATCCCTCAAATTTCAATATTTTCACCTACAATTTCAAATCCCTGTGTATAAGATTGTTTTCATGAAGAACTTGTAAGCCAACAACTGAAAAGGAAACCAAGTAAATATGAGTGCTTTGAGAATGCAAAAATATCAATTAAAGAAACAAATATACTTGTAAAATCACCAAAAAAAACTGAACTAGAAAACAAAATTAATTAATTAGCCTTTAAAGATGACCGTTCTTAAAATAATTTTACTGCACAAGGCCTAAAACTTGTCAAATCTAGGTAGAAGTATGGAGTTTACCTAGTTGTCTCATAAAATGTCTTGCAACAACTTCTGAAGACCTTATGGGGTATTGGTTATGCAACCAAATCACCACCAATGCAATGCTCGAAGACAATTACATTGGTAAAATGTAAAAGCAAACTACAACTTTTAGTTTCAACCCATTATACACTCAAAATAAAATACATATTCCACAATATCTTGATTTGATATGCTTCGTATCTAAAACAACACAAGAACAATCAGGGACCTAGATCCTCAATTTTCAGTGTGCAGCTATTGCCATTCACAAAAATGTTAACTCAATTCAAATCCCTGCGAATGATGCAAGGTTTCTAACTGTGTAAATAATGCAAACCATTTAGAATTTGTCATGCCCAACACTTCAACTTTCATAGAAACATGCTTCTGCTTCTGTCATACTGTTTGAGGGTCCCAAAGCAAAGCAAGGATTTCGATAAGTTAAAAAAGGAGGATAAAAAGAGGGGAAATAAACAAGGCAACTTGCTATTTGTACTTCAGATTTTTCTAGTAAAATCTAAAGAAAAAAACAGGGAGAAAAAGCTGAAGGAATTTTCATGGCTGGAAAATGAAAACGAGTGGCAGAAGGGCTGACAACTATCAGGATAAAAAATTCATTTCCGGGAGCAAAGCCCCCACACAAAGCCTATGAGCTTAAATATAAAAAGTTGTATGATAAGAAATCATCCACTCTCTTCAATTTTAATCCTATATTACAACATTAAAATTTATTAGACTTTATAAACTAATCTACTATTTTTATAAAATCTTATATAATATTCTTCTATAATATTAAATTGCAAGTTTCTATATATCTCCTTGAATGCTGCCATTTAGAATGCAACTTTCTATATCTATAAAGAGGGGGCATAGTTTTTCCAAACCTATATAAGATTCATATATTGCATTCAATATTGTACTAGTGCATTTAAATGGAATGCATTTAAATGGAAGCAAATTCTCTTTTCAGCAAAACTAAGGAATTGGACATAGCAACAATGGAGTCTTAGGTATGTATTTAATTTCTTTATATAAGATTCATATATTGCATTCAATATTGTACTATTGTACTAGTGCATTGGAATAGAAGCAAATTCACTTTTCAGCAAAACTGAAGAAAAATTGGACATAGTGACAATGGAGTCGTATGTATTAAAAGGATAGAATATTGCTGTAGATGTTGAAATTCAATTGGAATAACTTTTACAAGGTAGTATCAAAAAACATAGTGCTGAATTCAAATATTTTTCACTGAATTTTTATTATTATAAAATAGTAGAAAAAAATGAACTTTGGTAAGGTGGTGGAATAAGAGATTCTCTTATCAAAATTTACCTAAGGTGTGTGTGACTGCAGTGCAATGCACCAGTTGTTTTTTTATGTCCCCTGGTTTTAGAATGACTGTAAATTTGTAATTAAATATACACCTATTGAAATCCATTGGCATATTACATAGCATTGTACTGTGTGCAGTGTAACAAGGGAAATGTCTTTAGCCATGCAGGTTCTCAAAGTTTCAAGAAAAAAAAGCATTTTTCGGCTTTGAAAAGTGCCATCTTGGTCTAAAAGTTGACTGCGGATTTGCGTCTCCTTTAAGGTAGTGCATATGAAGATTGGAAGCATACTGTACGCACTACATACCACGCCATCGTGCACCACACAAAAGATGATAGGCAATTTGTAGCGTACCAAAATTTCTCACAATTTTCTCAGGATCACGTTTCTTTGACCGGCACCGACCGTGTTCAGACTAAAGTAATGGATCCTTCACAGTCTCCTCAACTTCCAGAACTGTCAGAACATTGAATTTTCGACCTGCAATTCCACAATTCCCTAAGCTGTGATCGGGGAAGTAAAATATTTACTCAGTTTGGCGATGGATTCTTCAGACGGCTCCCAAGGCTCCCGAAACCCTCATGTTGTTATAGTGCCCGCTTTAGGAATGGGGCATCTGATGCCAATGCTGGAATTATCGAAGCGCCTGGCCTCATCCCACGCCATATCCGTCACGATCATTACACTCAACTGCAATCTCAGCCCGCGCCAGCTTCCCGTCGCACAGATCTACCTCCGACACCACTCTCTCCCCATCCATTTCATCGAGCTCCCGGAGACGCAAATTCCCCCAGAAAAGATGAAACCAGTAGGCCTGAAAACAAAGGCCACAAAGAAATCTGTACCCTTTCTGGAACATTTACTGAAGAATTTGCTCAAATCGTCCCCAATCTCCGCCTTTGTGACAGACATGTTCAACACGGCGTTCCTAGACGTGGCAGCGCACTTTGGCATCCCCAGCTATATATTTTCGCCTTCGCCGGCTGTATATCTGAGCTTAATGATCCACTTTTCCGAGGTCGATCCGCGGGCCGAAATATCATATCCGGTGGAGATCCCGGGGCTCCCGCCGATGCATTTGTCCGATTTGCCGAGCAGTCTTAGATACTGCTACGATTGTTTTGTTTTTAACTGCTCGAATTTGAAAAAAGCTCGAGGATTTATCATAAACACCTTCAAGGAACTGGAACGGCCGGCTCTAGAAACCCTAGAGAAAAGCACTAGGGTTTATTTTAAGGGAAATGAACCGGCCGGCGTCAAAATGCCCGCCGTTTACCCGATCGGGCCCGTCATTTCACAGGGAGTAGTAAATGGCGAGAATCCCCCATCCGAGTGCCTGAAATGGCTTGACCAGCAACCAGATCGTTCAGTCATTTTCGTCTCGTTCGGCAGCGAGGCGGTTCTGCCGCCGGCGCAGGTCACAGAACTCGCGTTAGGGTTAGAAGCAAGCGGTGTGCGCTTTCTGTGGGTGTTTCGCGGGGGTGTTCTGCCACAGGGGTTCGAATCTCGCAACGCAGGGCGAGGGTTTGTGGAAACCGGCTGGGCGCCGCAGATCTCTGTTCTGTCGCACTCCTCCATTGCCGCTTTTGTTTCTCACTGCGGGTGGAATTCCAGTTTGGAGAGCATTTTGTTTGGGGTTCCCATGGTGGCTTGGCCGATTCAGGCGGAGCAGAAGATGAACAGGCTGTTGCTCGTGAATCAGTTGAGGGTTGCGATTGAGGTGAAGATGGAAGGGGATGGATTTGTGCCGAGGGAGGAAGTAGAGCGGGCGGTGAGGGAAGGAATGGAGGCAGAGGATGTGAGGAGGAGGATGAAAGAGTTGCAGGAAGCAGCAGATTCTGCCATTCGGCCACAAGGTTCTTCTCACAGCTCTCTAATGGCGCTTCTGTCCCAATGGAAAGAGGGAGCTTCTCCGTTGCCTTGCGGTCAACAAACGCAGAAAGATCACAAATGTCTACAGAAGTTAACATAGAATTTTTAGGAAAGAAAACCTTAACGGACACGGTTTGGCTTCCTTTCCTTTCCTTTTATTTTAAAATTTAATAGCAATGCCTTGGTTTAATTGAATGAGCATGAGCCAAAGGAGCTTGTTTTTCCTCTAGAGTCCAAGGATATTTGGTGTAATGGCAAAACTTATCTTATAAGTACTTAAATAGTGTTCACTTCAAGTCTTTTACAATACAAAAGAAAAATGCCTCAACTTGTAAAAATGAAATCATTATATATTTTGATAAATGAAATCTCCTAGTGCATAGTTTTTAAGTTAAAAGTATGTCTTTTTTTAAAAATATATATATTTTTTAAGAAAGAGTAGAAATCTCTTTACGTAATTCTTTGTTTCAATTTAAAATACAAAATGATTATCACTCATGTTTATTCAACAATTTTGTCAAAATGACTAATTATGTTTCTTTATTTATTATTTTTTATTGGTTTAAATCAACCATCCAAACATTATTTTTTTATCATTTTAATTCATTTATCATTTTTCACAACCTTATTGATCATTTATTAAGTATAATTTGATGTAAAAAAATTTATGTGTGTGTATGACACTAATATTAAATTGAATGTATAATTTAATTTGTGTATATATGTATCACACTCATATTAAGTTGAATGTATAATTTAATTTGTGTATGTGTGTATCACACTTATACATTAAGTTGAATATATATATTTTTTTCAATTCTTATGATTATTTATTAAGTTTAATTTGAAATGTTGATGTTTATTTTTTTATGTGTATATAACACTCGTACTAAGTTGAAGGTATAATTTTATGTGCATATGTTTGTATGACATAGCTAGGAAGGTGGAGTGGAGTTACGAGTTGGATATTTAGCAACAACTTTATTTTTATTCTTTAATAGAATATTTCTAAGTTTGCGAGCTTGCATAAAATCAAGAGTGATTTTATATATGGTATAAAGTCAAAGAAAACAAGGAAAGTTTATTTTCTTGCAAGCTAAGTAAAGCAGCTGGGCTCTATATATGTAAGATCGTTGTAGCAAACTTGTATTGTATTCTTGAAGAGAATGTTTGTTGTTAGGTTGAATAGAAGATCCAACATTTGCAGGTTTTTCCCCACACTGGGGCTTCCTAGGTATATCTGTGGTATTGTCTTTTTGTGATTGACTTATGTTATTATTTTTTGCTTCTGCTATTATTTGTTGTTAAGTATCGTAGAGTATTGATTGTTATAAATCATATAGAGATTATATTATGTGCAATTAATAAATAGTGGGGTTATGAGAAATTAACATGGTATCAGAGCTCTAAATTCTGAATACAAAGCCAAGATTTGTGATATAGATTTTAGAAAAAAAAAATCATATTTTTTTCGCCAGGTTCTTTTGTGACTATGACAACCAGTGTTCGATATGAGGACAAGCTTGAGGGTGCATCTAACTTCTTACATTGGAAGGTTAGAATTACATCTGCTCTCATGGAGAACAGGTTGTGGATCTATGCTAGTACAAGAGTGACACCACCAGTAAATGATCCTGTTGATTTAGATTCACATGAAGTCAAGGAGGTCAAGGCTCAGAGAATCATTCTTGATGGAGTAAGAGATCATTTAATTCCTCATCTATCAGGTAAAGACACCACCAAGGAGATGTGGTATACACTCACAATACTTTATCATAGCGACTACTAGAGTCATAAGATGATGCTCAAGGACAAATTGCATAATATCAAGATGTCCAAAGGCGAGAGTGTGACCTCTTATTGTCCAAGATAACACAAGTCAGAGATGAGTTGGCTATTGTTGGAGAGATGATTTTTGAAGAGGAGTTGGTGTGTATAGCTTTGAATGGTTTTTCGAAGCACTAAGAAGTGTTTGTCAAGTGTCTTGTCGGCAGAGATCGACTACCTGATTGGACAAGGCTTTGGGATGATTTTGTTCAAGAGGAAATCTGTGAAGGTGCCCATCGAGGAGACTAGACAAAAAGGGTCAAGACGAAGAAAATCTTGCTCTTGCATACAAGGGTAAAAAGAAGTCTAATAAAGGGAAAACATAAGGTTCTTCTTCCAAGAGTGGGCAGAAGAAAGATTTGAGCAAGATAATTTTTTTTTGCTATCATCAGATGGGTCACTATGCCAGTCAATGTCCAAATAAGAAAAACAAAAATAAGGACAATCAGAAGAAGCAAGTTGCTACTACAGTTGAAGTGGATGAGTTTCCATCACGATTTGAGAATGAGTTTTCACTCATTTCTTGTCTCTCAAGTTCAGTTGCCAACAAGGTTTGGTATATTGATAGTGGAGCTTCTTGCCACATGATGGGAGTCAAAGAATTTTTCACCAAGTTGGAGAAGAAGAAGCTAAATTTCTATATTGAGCTCGGTGACAATGCCAAGTACCATGCAATAGATGTTGGAACTGTCAAGTTTCAGAGGGAGTCTGGCAAACCCTTATTGGTGGAGGATGTGTTGCATGTCCCTGGCATGACAAAGAATTTAATCTTGGTTTCTACTTTGGAAGATAAGGGTTTCATCGTGACCTTTGAGAGGGGAAAAGTCTATATTCATCCCAAGGATTCCAAAGTTACAAAAGTGATTAGAGTCAGGCATGGAATCTTGTTTTGATTACAGTTTGAACTAGCACATGCATTGGTAAGCTGTTGTAGTGGGCAAGGATAATTGTGGCACAGGAGGATGGCTCATCTTCACCATGGAGCACTTAATGTGCTCAAGGAGATAGTGATGGGGCTACTTGAGATGAAGATAGAAAAGCATGAGGTGTGCAAGGGTTGTGCTCTTGGAAAATATGCCAAGACTAATTTTCCAAGTAGCGACAGTACATCTGAAGGGATTTTGGATCTTGTACACTTAGATGTATGTGGGCCTATGTCAATAGGATCCTTGAATGGGTATGAGTATTATGTTACCTTTATTGATGATTTCTCTAGGAAGACGTGGATATATTTTATGAAGAACAAAGATGAGGTCTTTAGTAGGTTCAAAGAGTTTAAGGATCTTGTGGAGAAACATATAGGGAGGAAGATCAACATACTGGGGTCTGATAATAGAGGTGAGTATACCTCAAATTCCTTCAGAGATTTATGTGCTCAGGAAGGTATCAAGAAAGAGATGACAGTTCCGTAAAACCCTCAACAGAATGAGGTTGTCGAGCTGAAGAACATGACTATAGTTGGAGCAGCCAAGGCCATGGTTCATGATCAAGACTTGCCTTGGTTCTTATGGGCAGAAGCTTGCAATACAACTGTGTATTTGCAGAATAGGATCCCTCACAAAGTGTTGGGAAAATTGACTCCAGAAGAGGTGTTTAGTGGTAAGAAACCAGATTTGGGACACATTCAGATCTTTGGATGCCTTGTGTATTGTCACATTCCTATGGAGAAAAGAACCAAGTTAGAACCAACTGCAGAGAAGGGTATCCTTGTTGGGTACAATGAAACTTATAAGGCTTATCAGGTTTACATTCTTGCACTTAGGAAAATAGTTGTTTGCAGAGATGCGAAATTAGAGGAGGAGAGGGCTCTTCAGAATTCTAGCAGCTTGATGAATGAGGAGGAGCAATCATCCATGATTGAGGTAGCACACATTTCTCAAACTTCAGCCATACAAGCTAGAGAGAAAAGCAAGCAAGCTGAACAAGATGGTCAGGAGGAAAAAATAATTCCTTAGCCTCATATTCCTATTACAGAGAAGAGGAGATACAGAGCAGCAAAGTAGACTTTGAGAGAGGCCCAGGAATATGTTGGTGATCCACAAGATTAAGTTAGACAAAGAAAGGCTCCCAAATGTTATTATGAGTATGTGGCACTTATGAGTGTTAATTGAAGTAGAGCCTTCCAGCTTTCAAGAGATGTCCAAGCACCAAGTATGGAAGGATGCTACGGTGGAAGAATATTCTTCCATTACGAAGAATAGTGTATGAGAGGTAGTACCAGGACCAAAAGATAAGTATGTAGTGGGCTCGAGATGGTTGTATAAGATTAAGCATGTTGCAGATGATAGTGTGGAAAAGTTCAAAGCTTGTTTTGTGGCTAAGGGGTTTTCTCAAAAGGAAGGAATCGACTATGACGAGACTTTCACTCCAGTAGCCAAGTACTCATCCATAAGAGCTATTATTTTTGTAGTTGCACATATGGGTTGGAAGATTGACCAGATGGATGTTATAGCAATGTTTCTCAATGGAGTAATTGATGAAGATATTTACATAGAGAAGCTAGAAGGATTTGAAGTACATGGAAGGGATTCTCATGTTTGCAGGTTGAAAAAAGCACTGAATGGACTTAAGCAGGATCCCAGGGTGTGGTATTCATGTATTGACAGTTACTTGCAGAGTGTGGGCTTCATCAAGAGTGAGGCAGATTCGAACCTGTACTATGTTCAGGTGAAGGGTGAACTTCTCATACTATTGTTGTATGTTGATGAATTATTTCTCACAGGGTCAGAGGAGCTCTTAAGATACTGCAAGTAGGATCTTGCAGGAGAGTTTGAGATGAAGGATTTGGGGCTGATGCATTACTTTTTGGGATTATAGTTGTGGCAGAAAGAGGGAGAAATCTTCCTTGGACAAGGGAAATACGTAACTGATATCTTGGAGCAATTCAGGATGGAGACTTGTAAGCCCATGTCCACACCACTTGGGACCAACTGGAAGAAGATTGATACTTCCATATCAAAGGCAGTGGATCCTACTTTATATAGATAGTTGATAGGCTCTCTTATGTATTTATTCAACACTAGGTCATACATTTTTTTTGCAGTAAACTCTCTCAGTGAGTTTATGGTGGAACCTAAACATGTGCAATGGATAGCTGCAAAGCATGTTTTGAGATATCCTTGAGGCACAATTTATTATGGGCTGAAGTATGTTCAACATGATGGAGTGAATCTCAAGGGGTTTACTGATGTAGATTGGGCAAGCAGTACAGTTGACAGGAAGAACACTTCAGGGTGCAGTTTGAGTTTGGGATAAGGAGCTGTCTCTTGGTACAAAAAGAAACAGAAGTTAGTTGCACAGAGTTATGCAAAGGCTTAGTATATGGCAGCCAACATGGCTACATCTGAGGCTATCTAGTTTTGAAAACTTCTAGTTGTGCCCTTTGACCGAAGCTAAATCATACAGTCATTTACTGTGATAATCAGAGTTGCATCAAACTCTCTGAGAATCCTATGTTTTGTGACAAGTCAAAGCACATTGAGATCAAGTACCACTTCATCAAAGATTGTGTGGAGAAGGGGATAGTGAAACTCCAGTACATTCCTACGGACAAATAGATAGCAAACATCCTAACAAAGGCTTTGGTGAAGAATAAGTTTTTATTCTTCAGGGATAAGCTGGGTGTTGTCCAGAACACCTTCCTCTCTAAGGAGTGTTGATTTTTGTTTTTTAGCTACGAAGGTGGAGTAGAGTTTCTTTAAAGCAACTCGAGTTGGAGATTTAACAACAACTTTGTTTTTATTCTTTAATAGAATATTTCTAAGTTTGTGAGGTGGCATAAAATCAAGAGTGATTTTATATATGATATAAAGTCAAAGAAAGAATTTTTTTTTCTTGCAAGCTAACTGAAGTAGTTGGGCTATATATATGTAATATTGTTGTAGCAAACTTGTATTTTATTCTTGAAGAGAAAGTTTGTTGTTAGGCTGAATAGAAGATCCAACATTTGCAAGCTTTTCCCTGCACTAGGGTTTCCCGGGTATATCTTGTTAGAATAACTGGGAGGGGGGGAGGGGGCGTGAATTAGTGGCCTTAAAAATAATTCTAATAATCCAACCAAAACTTATATCTCTAATATAATATCCTCAGTTATCTTTCGGTCCATCAAGATGTATGCCTTAAGTAATCTTTATCAAATATAAACTGCTCGGTAGCATATATTGTTTATCATTTCTAAGCTTTATCGAGTAGCAACAATTAAACTTAGTGTTTACCGACCAATCCAGTTTTAGTAATGTGTAAAGTAAACTATCAATGCAATGAAATAAATACACATTTGACACAAATTTTAACGTGAAAACCCTGTTAAGAGAAAAACCACTTGGGACCGGTAACCCAAAATTTTCACTCTTTTGAAGTGAGCTCAGTGAAGAGCCAACCATGTTAAAGGTTACAAACACAGTGTTAAGTGTGATCTTGTTAGAGGATTCAAAACTAACAGTTTGTCTTTTAACCTAGCATTCACTATGCTGTCAACAAGAAAACTTTTTGATACTCTTGAGTATCTCAATACATTAAGGATGGTTAAATCCCACTCGGTTAAGAAATTTTCTGAATCAATGCTTAAACTGATACAGTAAATGATCTGTTCAAAATACAAATTTAGCTTGCAGATATTCAGATCTCTTGTTAGTTTAATAATACCTCTCTGATCAATGTTCACTTCAGTTCCTTTGCTCCCTTCTTTCTTCTGCTCGGTGAATGCTCTATCCTCTGTTGCTCAGTGTCTGAAGAATTTCTTGGCTCTGTTCTTCAGCTTGTATGATCAGATCTGCATGAAGAATTCTATCTTCAACAGAATTATATTCAACATTCTCTTTATATAGACATGATTTAGTCGTTCAATCTCCTTGTTTTCTTCATAGATCACTTCTTGATCCGTAAAACTTGGCATTCTTTCTTTAATCTGTAAAGCTCTCCTTCAATTTTATTCCACAAATCTCTCCTTGTTATTTGTGAATAAAACATGCTTTACATCTCTTCTTTGCTTTAGTTCAATTGATCGTTAATTATAAAGCAATCAATTAGTTAACTCTAAATATAGCTCCTGCCAGCTAAGTGTTTTTGTTGTTCTTTATCTTCAGTTCTGATCGGTGATCAACTTCAGTTAGCTCGGTCATTGACTTCAGTTACGCTCGGTAACAACTTCAGTTAGCTTGGTGACCACTCCAATTATGCTCGGTAAATAGCTCTTTCTCAGTTACTACAGTGCTCGATATACACTATGAACTGCTCGGTGTTCTCTGTTCGTCCGTGTGCACTACCCGTCGATGTTTACACTTGTAACCACCTGAATTTGGTCTGTCGCAACTATGGACCTTATTTGCCCTAAGTGTGATCATACCCTTGATTTATGTCCAAACAACCCTGTTACTGCTTGGCATAATTCTTTGAATCAATTTAATATCCTAGGTGATTTTTATCACTGATTTATATTAACTATTATAGCCATACAATTCAAATCAATTTCGACCAATCAAATCAAATCAAAATCAAACAT
>MU226230.1:1012293-1031532 GCA_018584345.1 Thuja plicata
CCTTAAGCCCATGTCTCTCCCATGCCTTATTAATGCCTTGGGCATTAAAGGCTCTTACATATTCATTTATGAGTCTCCAAATTCATAAATGAACCTTGTCCCCCCCCCTCTCTCTCCCATTCTTCTATAAATAGAAGCCTGTTTTGAGAGCAAATAAGCCTTCACTTGAAATAAAAAATACATTGTTATGCTGCTAGATTAATCCTAGAATCACATTTCATCTCATATTTCATGTTTTTACATTGTTCCTATTTCATCTTTTAAAGCTAGATTGCATGTTGTATCATCTTTTAGCTTGTTATTTAAGTAAAAATCCTTCATGCTAGGTTGTATTCGTCACTGATTTATAGCATATTCTGAGGGCTAATATGTTGTTAATCACACTCCTAGTTAGCAGGAAATAGGTCGGTTTTAGTGGGTTTTACATGCTTTTCTAACCCTTTTGAGCTAATATAATGATCTATTGAGTGTTTGTGTTGATTCTGACAGGTACCCATTTACACACACACAACACTCACTCGGTGTATACTGAACTTTTATCTTTTACCGACAACATAAACTTTGTCTCTTTGGTCTCTTCAAGTCTATGAAAATATGTATATGGCCAATAATATTATATCAAGTTGACATCAATGACAATACAATACATTAACTAATTTAATGTCTTGCATTAACTTTGCAGCTTGGTGGTCATCAACTTGTCATCTTCAAACATTTAATCAGTTGTAGTTCATCAATCTCTCCCTTTGGCATTGATGGCAACACAATATGAAATATGCCATATCATACCAAACTTATCGTTTTATAAACAATTCAAATATATGACTCTCGGTAAGCTCTACTAGCTTAGATTTGATTCTTGTTGTGTGCTCTCCCTTTCTTCATTCCCTTCAATGGATGGGTGTAGCAATTTTGAATCGGTCTCTCCCTTTTCTGTGGAATCTCTTCTCCCTTTTCTGGATAGATATATAGTGTTAACTCTTTCCAATTCTCTTCCTTGGATGGATGGTTATTTCATTGAATCTTTCTCTTCATCATCATTGGATCTTTCTCTCCCTTTGTAGAAACTTATTTCTCTGATCTTTTCTCTCCCTTTGACTGATTGATATATTTCATTGCATCCTTCTCTCCCTTTGACATTAATGCCAAATAAAATTTTCAGCTCTGTAGTAGCCAACAATATTTTTCTCCCTTTGAAGCTTTCTGTCCCCTGAGTGGACTAATATGTCATTTAATTCCATATCTTAGCTTGCATCAACATGATTGATCTTCTGATAATGTATAGGATGATGCAGACTCCTAGTCACCTTAGTGACCAGTAGACAAGGGACGAACCCCTAGTCTATTCCTTAGGTACTCAAATGTATCTTTTGACAATGGTTTTGTGAATATGTCTGCTAATTGTTCTTTGGAATGTACATATTCCGGTATCACCTCTTTCTCTTGTACTTGTTCCCTCAAGTAATGATACTTAATAGCTATGTGCTTTGTCTTAGCATGCATCACATGGTTCTTTGAGATGTTTATAACACTAGTATTATCATATTAGATATTACTGGGTCAATAATTTCTTCATTCATACCTTTCAACAATTGCTTGATCCATACAATGTTAGAGCAATTTACAGTAGTAGCCACATATTCTGCTTCTGCAGTTGATTGTGATATGCATGCTTGCTTTTTACTTATCCATGTGACAAGTCTGTCACCCATAAAGAATGTTCCTCCTGTTGTGCTCTTTCTATCATCTATGTTTCCAACCCAATCAGCATCAATATAAACTTGCAGTTCAAATTTGCCTTATTTATTATACCACAAACCATAGTCTTTGGTATTATCCAGATATCTCAAAATTCTTTTGACAACAGTCATGTGTGATTCCTTAAGATTAGTAGAGAATTTTGCAACTATACCAACTGCATGTGCTATGTCACGTCTAGTGTGTACAACATACATTAGTTTTCCAATCATAGATTTGTATAAGGTCTGATTCACCTCAATTGTCTTGTCTTCCTTTGTCAATTTGCATTGGATTGCCATAGGTGCTCCAACTGGTTTGGAGTCCTTCATCTTGAATATCTTCAGAACTTCTTTGATGTATTTGGATTGTGTGATGTAGATGCATGCATCCTGTTGTAGAATCTTTAGACTAAGAAAAAATTGATCTCTCCAAACATTTACATTTCAAATTCTTTGGTCATATCATCAGCAAATGACTTGCATAGCATATCATTACCTCCAAGTATGATATCATCAACAAATATCTCAGTAATCAAAATGTCATCATCAATTTTTCCTTTCAAATATAGATTACTATTGTCACTTGTTCTAACAAATCCAATAATAATAAGATAAGAGTGAAGTCTTTCATAACATGCTCTCGGTGCTTGTTTCAATCCATACAAGGCTTTGTGTAGTTTACAAACCATGCTCATCTTGTTAGGATCGACAAACCCTTCAGATTGTTCAATGTATACCTCCTCTTCTAGTATTCCATTCATAAATGCAGATTTAACATCTATTTGGTATACTTTGAATCCTTTAAAAATAACATAAGCAAGTTGAATTCTTACTCCTAGTCTAGCAACGGGTGCAAAGGTTTCTCCATAGTCAATACCTTCTTCTTGTGCATACCCTTTGCATACCAGTCTTGCTTTGTTCCTTGTGACTTCTCCATTCTCATTCAGTTTATTTTTGAAAACCCATTTTGTGCCAATGACATTTTTGTCACTCGGTCTAGGTAGTAAAGTCCATGTTTTGTTCTTCTCAATATGTTCAATCTCTTCATTTATTGCACTAACCCATTCTTGATTCTCAAGTGCAGTATTAACAGATTTAGGCTCAAAATCACAAATCAAACATCTAGTGGTAAGTGACCTACTTCTTGTTCTCATTCTAGCTCTCTTATCTCCAATGATTTGGTCTCGTGGATGGTGTCTTCTGCCATATTTAGCAAGTATAGGTTCAGATCAATGTTCTTCATTTTGATCATCATTGTGATCTTCATTATCACTCAGTTCAATATTGTGAGCATTTTCTTGATTCTCGGTATGTGCAACATGTTGCTCGGTTACATTATTCTGTCACTCAGGTAAGGTGTTAGGTTCTTCTATGTAGACAAATCTATTATAATCTTCCAGTTCCTTTCTTCTTTCCTCATCTTTTTTCTCAGCAAATTCATCCACTTTAACATTTGCACTTTCAATGATTTTGTTAGAAGATTTGTTTAGACATTGATAAGCTTTGCTTTTGGTAGATTATCCTAGAAATATTATTTCATCACTTTTAGAGTCAAGCTTCCCATTTATCATCTTTCAATATATAACATTGACTTCCAAAAATTCTACAGTAACTCACATTTGGTGTGTATCCATACCATAGCTCATAAGGTGTCTTATTGGTGTCTTTCTTCAATTGAACTAGGTATAGTGTATAGACAATAGTACTTACAACTTCTCTCCAGAATGTTTGTGTGATGGCTTTTTCAATCATCAGTGTTCTGAAACAATCAACAATTGATCTATTCCTCCTTTCAACAATCCCATTTTGTTGTGGTGTCCTCAGTGCAGAAACGTTTCTTGTAGTCCCATGCTTATTACAAAAGTTAGTAAATTCATTAGAAATAAATTCTCCTCCTCTATCCGATCTTAAACATTTAAGTTCTTTTCCATTTTGTTTTTCAACTTTAGCTTTATACCATTTGAACATCTTAAATGCTTCAGATTTCTCTTTCAAAAATATGGCAGTCATCATCCTAGAATAGTCATCAACAAATATAATAAAGTATCTATCACCATAATAGCTCTTTGTTCTCATTAGTCCACATAAGTCAGTATGGACTAACTCTAGAATAGCATTAGATGTGTAGGTTTTGCTCTTGAAACTAGACTTTGTCATTTTTTTTTTTTGACAATTCTTGCACATAACATGGTCGGGTTTTGACATACTCAGTAAGCCTCTTAATTTTCTTTTCTTGCTTATCTTAACCATGCTGTCAAAATTCACATGACATACTTTTTATGCCATAACCAAACGTCTTCATTTCTTGCCAATAAACAAGTGGTCTCAATATTATAAAGATAAAAAAGATTACCTTTTGTTTGTTCACCAGTACCAATCAACTTTCTTGTTCCACTATAGATCTTTGCCTTTTTGTTCTCAAATACAACTCGGTGTCATGTGTTATTCAGTTGTGAAACACTTAATAGATTATAGTTAAGTCCTTTTACCCAATATGTATTTTCCCATCTGATTAGATTATTCAACATGATAGTTCATTTTCCTTCAACTAGGCAAGGTGAGTCATTACCCATCCTAACTAATCCACCATTTTAATATTCAAAAGTTTCAAAATTTTCTTTATCTCCACTCATGTGATGAGTACAACCACTATCAATAATCCACACATCATTTTTGCTAACTTTAGATATGACTGCAGTTTCAACATACCTTTCTTCTTCGTCTGAATCATCCTTCATAGCAACAAATACTACCTCAACATCTTCATCAAAATCAGTAGTAGAATTTTCAGCTTTGTTCTCAACCAGGTAAAAGGCCTTCTTACCTTTGTTCTTGTAATGTCAGTTATCTCTTCTATCAGAGTGTCGGTTTCTTTTGTAGTCTCGGTCATCACTTCTGTCAAAATTCTTTTCATAAGATCTATCATTGTTTCTTTCATCCTTTCTCTTGTTAGGGCATCTAGTAGCAAAATGTCCAGTTTCTTTGCAATTAAAATAGACAAATGGTAATTTACCTTTGTATCTTCCTTTACCTCTATGCAATCTTCTAGCCATTAGTGCTTCAATTTCATCAAGTTCTTGTTTATCACTATCACTTTCACTATCATTTCTCATAGTGTGTTTGTTACTAGATTTGCTTATTTTCAGAGAATATTTGAATGCATACTCAATAGTTGGTAAGACATTGTTGGCATAGTTGTTCATTTCAAATGAAATAAGTCTACCAATAAAACTATCAAGAATAACATTGATACTAGCTACTGCTCTCATTTCTTGAATTGCAGATACTCTAATAACATAAACAGGTAGTAAGGCTCTCAGAATTTTACTAACAACTGTTTCTTCCTCAAGTAATCCTCCTACTCCACATATAGCATTAACAACTTCTTTGATTATGTCACTGTACTGAGTGATGTTCTCTATTTCTTTCATTTTCAGGTTATCAAACTTTCCTCTTAGGCTTTCAGCTTTAGCTCTCAGCACATTTGCATCTCCTTAATGTATTAGCTTGATTTTGTCCGACATTTTCTTTACAGAGGTGCAATATTTGACATCTTCAAATTCAGCATCGAATAGTGAAGAAGCAAGTTTTATCATCATAGAATTGTGTTCATGTTTCTCTCTTAATTGATCAACAGTCAGAGGTCTAGTAGGTGCAACATATTCAATATCCAAGTTTTGTGTGACATCATTTCCAATACCTGATAGATGAAGTCTTATCTTGTTTTTCATGATGCAAAGTTGTCTTTGTTCAACTTAGGCACATCCCTTTTACTCATCTTTTGATCTTTCGCTTAAGTCCCTTTAAACTTTTCTTCCAAGTACCAAAGCTTTGATACCAATTGTTAGAATAACTGGGTGGGGAGGGCGGGGGGCGTGGGGGGAATCAGTGGCCTTAAAAATAATTCTAATAATCCAACCAAAAATTATATCTCTAATATAATATCCTCAGTTATCTTTCAGTCCATCAAGATGTACGCGTCAAGTAATCTTTATCAAATATAAACTGCTCGATAACATATATTGTTTATCTTTTCTAAGCTTTACTGAGAAGCAATAATTAAACTTAGTGTTTACCGACCAATCTAGTTATAGTAATGTGTAAAGTAAACTATCAATGCAATGAAATAAATACACATTTGACACATATTTTAACATGGAAATCTTGTTAAGGGAAAAATCACTTGGGACATGTAATCCATTTTTTTTCACTCTTCTGAAGTGAGCTCGGTGAAGAGCCAACCCTGTTAAAGGTTACAAACACATTGTTAAGTGCGAATTTTTTAGAGGATTCAAAACTAACAATTTGTCTTTTGACCTAACATTCACTATGATGTCAACAAGAAAACCTTTTGATACTCTTGAGTATCTCAATACAATAAGGATGGTTAAATCCCACTCGGTTAAGAGATTTTTTGAATCAATGGCTAAACTGATACAATAAATGATCTATTCAAAATACAACTTTAGCTTGCAGATATTTAGATCTATCTTTAGTCTAATAATACCTCTCTGATCAATGTTCACTTCAGTTCCTTTTCTTCCTTCTTTCTTCTGCTCGGTGAATGCTTGTCCTTTGTTGCTCGGTGTCTGCAGAATTTCTTGGCTCTTTTCTTCAGCCTGTATGATCTGATCTGCATGAAGATTTCTATATTCATTAGAATTATATTCAAAATTCCTCTTTTTTTTTTATAATGAATTACTTGTCTCTTTTTATAGACATGACTTAGCCGTTCAATCTCCTTGTTTTCATCGTAGATCACTTCTTGATTCGTAAAACTCGACATTCTTGCTTTAATCTATAAAGCTCTCATTCAGTTTTATTCCACAAATCTCTCCTTGTTATTTGTGAATAAAACATGCTTTAAATCTCTTCTTTGCTTTAGTTCAAGTGATCGTTAATAATAAAGTAATCAATTAGTTAACTCTAAAATAGCTCCTGCCAGCTAAGTGTTTTTGTCTTTCTTTATCTTTAGTTCCAATCGGTGATCAACTTCAGTTAGCTCAATCATTGAATTCAATTACACTTGGTAACAACTTTAGTTAGCTAGGTGACCACTCTAGTTATGCTCAATAAATAGCTCTTTCTCGGTAACCACTTGCTCAGTTATTGCGGTGCTCAGTATACACTGTGAATTGCTCTGTGTTCTTTGTCTATCGGTGTGTACTGTCTGTCGGCATTTACTGTCACTCGGTGTATACTGAACTTTTATCTTTTACCGACAACATAAACTTTGTCTCTTTGGTCTCTTCAAGTCTATGACAATATGTATATGGCCAATAAGATCATATCAAGTTGACATCAATAACAATACAATACATTAACTGATTTAATGTCTTGCATTAACTTTTGCAGCTTGGTGATCATCAACTTGTCATCTTCAAACATTTAATCAGTTGTAGTTCATCAATCTCTCCCTTTGGCATTGATGGGAATACAATATGAAATATGCCATATCATACCAAACTTATTGTTTCATAACCAATTCAAATATCTGACTCTCGGTAAGCTCTACTAGCTTAGATTTGATTCTTGTTGCGTGCTCTCCCTTTCTACATTCCCTTCAATGGACAGGTGTAGCAATTCTGAATCGGTCTCTCCCTTTTCTGTGGAATCTCTTCTCCCTTTTCTGGATAGATATGTAGTGTTAACTCTTTCCAATTCTCTTACTTGGATGGATGGTTATTTCATTGGATCTTTCTCTTCATCATCATTGGATCTTTATCTCCCTTTGTAGAAATTTATTTCTCTGATCTTTCTCTCCCTTTGACTGATGGATATATTTTATTGTATCCTTCTCCCCCTTTAACATTAATGCCAAACAAAATTTTCAGCTCTGTAGTAGCCAACAATATTTTTCTCCCTTTGAAGCTTTCTATCCCTTGAGTGGATTGATATGTCATTTAAGTCCATATCTTAGCTTGCATTAACATGATTGATCTTCTGATAATGTGTAGGCTGATGCAACCTCCTAGTCATCTTAGTGACCAGTAGACAAGGGACGAACCCCTAGTCTATTCCTTAGGTACTCAAATGTATCTTTTGGCAATGGTTTTTTGAATATGTCTACTAATTATTCTTTAGAATGTACATATTCCAGTATCACCCCTTTCTCATGTACTTGTTCCCTCAAGTAATAATACTTAATAGCTGTGTGATTTTTCTTAGCATGCATCACATGGTTCTTTGAGATGTTTATAGCACTAGTATTATCACAATAGATAATTACAGGGTCAAGAATTTATTCATTCATACATTTCAACAATTGCTTGATTCTTTTAATGTTAGAGAAATTTGCAGAAATAGCCACATATTCTACTTCTGCAGTTTATTGGGATATGCATCCTTGCTTTTTACTTATCCATGTGACAAGTCTGTCACCCATAAAAAATGCTCCTCTTGTTGTGCTCTTTCTATCATCTACGTTTCCGGCCCAATTAGTGTCAGTATAAACTTGTAGTTCAAATTTGCCTTATTTATTATAAAATAAACCATAGTCTTCGGTTATTTTCAGATATCGCAAAATTATTTTGACAACAATCATTTGTGATTTCTTAGGATTAGCAAAGAATATTACAACTATACCAACTGCATGTGTTATATCAGGTCTAATTTACTTCGGTTGTCTTGTCTTCCTTTGTCAATTTGCATCCGGTTTCCATAGGTGTTCCAACTGGTTCAGAGTCCTCCATCTTGAATATCTTCAGAACCTCTTTGATGTATTTGAATTGTGTGATGTAGATGCCTGCATCCTGTTGTAGAATCTGTAGACCAAGAAAAAATTTGATCTCTTCAAACATTAACATTTCAAATTTTTTTCTCATTTCATCAGCAAATGACTTGCATAGCATATCATTACCTCCAAATATGATATCATCAACAAATATCTTAGCAATCAAAATCTTATCATCAAATTTTACTTTCAAATATAGATTATTGTTGTCACTTGTCCTAACAAATCCAATACTAATGAGATAAGAGTGAAGTCTTGCATACCATTCTCTCGGTGGTAGTTTCAATCCATACAAGGATTTGTATAGTTTACAAACCATGTTCCTCTTGTTAGGATTGACAAACCCTTCAGTTTGTTCAATGTATACCTCCTCTTCTAGTATTCCATTCAGAAATACAGATTTAACATCCATTTGGTATACTTTGAATCCTATAAAATCAACATAAGCAAGTAGAATTCTTACTCGTTCTAGTCTAGCAATGGGTGCAAAGGTTTCTCCATAGTCAATCCCTTCTTCTTGTGCATACCCTTTGCATACCAGTCTTGCTTTGTTCCTTGTGACTTCTCCATTCTCATTCAGTTTGTTTCTGAAAATCCATTTGGTGCCAAGGACATTTTTGTCACTCGGTCTAGGTACTAATGTCCATGTTTTGTTTTTATCAATCTATTCAATCTCTTCATTCATTGCACTAACCCATTCTTGATTCTCAAGTGCAGTATTAACAGATTTAGGCTCAAAATCACAAATCAAACATCTAGTGTTAAGTGAATTGCTTCTTGTTCTCATTCCAGCTCTCTTATCTTTAATGATTTGGTCCTTTGGATGGTGCCTTCTGACATATTTATCAAGTAGAGGTTCAAATCTTTTTTCTTCATTTTGATCATCATCATGATCTTCATTATCACTCAGTTCAATGTTGTGAGCATTTTCCTGATTCTCAGTATGTGCAGCCTGTTGCTCGGTTACATTGTTCTATCGCTCGGGAAAGGTGTCAGGTTCTTCTATGTAGACAAATGTGTTGTAATATTTTGGTTCCTTTCTACTTTCCTCGTCATTTTTCTTAGTAAATTCATCCACTTTAACATTTGCACTTTCAATAATTTTGTTAGAAGATTTGTTAAGACATTTATAAGCTTTACTTTTGGTAGAATATCCTAGAAATATTCTCTCATCACTTTTAGAGTCAATCTTCCTATTTCTATCATCTTTCAATATATAAGATTTACTTCCAAAAATTCTATAGTAACTCACATTTGGTGTGTAGCCATACCATAGCTCATAAGGTGTCTTATTGGTGTCTTTCTTCAATTGAACTCGGTTTAGTGTATAGACAACAATACTTACAACTTCTCTTCAGAATGTTTGTGTGATGCCTTTTTCAATCATCAGTGTTCTGGCACAATCAAGAATTGATCTATTCCTCCTTTTAGCAATCCCATTTTTCTGTGGTGTCTGCGATGCATAAACATGTCTTGTAATTGCATGCTCATTACAAAAGTTAGTGAATTCATCAGAAATAAATTATCCTCCTCTAGCTGATCTTAAACATTTCAGTTCTTTTCCACTTTGTTTTCAAATATAGCTTTATACCATTTGAACATCTTAAATACTTTAGATTTGTCTTTCAAGAACATGACAGTCATCATCCTAGAATAGTCATCAACAAATAGAATAAAATATTTATCACCATAATAGCTCTTTTTTCTCATTGGTCCACATAAGTTAGTATGGACTAACTCTAGAATAACATTAGATATGTATCTTTTTCTCTTGAAACTAGACTTTATCATTTTTCTTTTTTGACAATTCTTGCACATAACATGGTCGGGTTTTGACATACTCGGTAAGCCGCTTACTTTTCTTTTCTTGCTTATCTTAACCATGTTGTCAAAATTCACATGACATAACCTTTTATGCCATAACCAAACGTCTTCATTTCTTGCCAATAAACAAGTGGTCTCAATATTATCAAGATAGAAAATATTACCTTTTGTTTGTTCACCAGTACCGATCAACTTTCCTATTCCACTATAGATCTTTGCCTTTTTGTTCTCAAATGCAACTGGGTGTCATGTGTTATTCATCTATGAAACTCTCAATATATTATAGTTAAGTCCTTTTACCCAATATGAATTTTCACATCTAATCAGATTATTCAACATGATGGTTCCTTTTCCTTCAACTGGGCAAGGTGAGTCATTACCAATCCTAATTGATCCACCATTGTAATATTCAAAAGTTTCAAAATTTTCTTTATCTTCAGTCATGTGATGAGTACATCCACTATCAATAATCCAGACATCATTTTTTCTAACTTTAGATATGAGTGCAGTTTCAACATACCTTTCTTCTTCGTCCGAATCATCCTTCATAGCAACAAATACCACCTCATCATCTTCATCTTCATCAGTAGTAGAATTTTCAGCTTTGTTCTCAACCAAGTAACAAGCCTTCTTACATTTGTCCTTGTAATCTCGGTTATCTCTTCTATCAGAGTGTCGGTTGCTTCTGTAGTCTCGATCTTCACTTCTGTCAAACTTTTTTTCATAAGATCTGTCATTGTTTCTTTCATCCTTTCTCTTGTTAGGGCATCTAGCAACAAAATGTCCAGTTTCTTTGCAATTAAAATAGACCAATTTACCTTTGTATATTGCTTTACCTCTATGCAATCTTTTAGCCATTAGTGCTTCAATTTCATCAAGTTCTTGTTCATCACTATCACTTTCACTATCATTTCTCATAGTGTGTTTAATACTAGATTTGCTTATTTTCAGAGAAGATTTGAATGCAGACTCAATAGTTGGTAAGACACCGTTGTCATAGTTTTTCATCTCAAATGAAATAAGTCTACCAATCAAACTATCAAGAGTAACATTGTTACTAGCTACTTCTCTCATTTCTTGAATTGTAGATACTATAATAGTATAAACAGGCAGTAAGGTTCTTAGAATTTTATTTACAACTATTTCTTCCTCAAATACTTCTCATACTCCACGGATATCATTGTACTGAGTGATGTTCTCTCCTTCTTTCAATTTCAAGTCATCAAACTTTCCTCTTAGGCTTTCATCTTTAACTCTCAGCACATTTGCATCTCCTCCATGTAGTATCTTGAGTTTGTCCCACATTTGCTTTGCAGAGGTGCAAGATTTGACATCTTCAAATTTAACATAAGATAGTGAAGAAGCAAGTTCTAACATCATAGAATTGTGTTCATGTTTCTCTCTCAATTGATCAACAGTCAGAGGTCCAGTAAGTGCAGCATATTCAGTATCCAAGTATTATGTGACATCATTTCCAATACCTGATAGATGAAGTCTTATCCTGCTTTTCCATGATGCAAAGTTGTCTTTGTTCAACTTAGGCACATCCATTTTACTCATCTTCTGATCTTTAGCTTAAGTCCCTTTAACCTTTTCTTCCAAACACCAAAGCTTTGATACCAATTGTTAGAATAAATGAGAGGGGGGGGGGTGTGTGGGGGGGCGGGGGGGGGGGGGGAGGCGNGGGGGGGGGGAGGGAGGCGAGGGTGTGAATCAGTGGCCTTAAAAATAATTTCAATAATCCAACCAAAACTTATATATCTAATATAATATCCTCAGTTATCTTTCAGTCCATCAAGATGTATGCCTTAAGTAATCTTTATTAAATATAAACTGCTTGGTAACATATACTGTTTATCTTTTCTTAGCTTTACTGACAAGAAACAATTAAACTTAGTGTTTACCAACCAATCCAGTTTTAGTAATGTGTAAAGTAAACTATCAGTGCAATGAAAGAAATACACATTTGATACATAGATTTTGACGTGGAAACCTTGTTAAGGGAAAAACCACTTGGGACCGGTAACCCAAAATTTTCACTCTTCTGAAGTGAGCTTGATGAAGAGCCAACCTTGTTAAAGGTTACAAACACACTATTAAGTGTGACCTTGTTAGAGGATTCAAAACTAACAGTTTTTCTTTTGACCTAGCATTCACTAAGTTGTCAACAAGAAAACCTTTTGATACTCTTGAGTATCTCAATACAAGAAGGATGGCTAAATCCCACTCGGTTAAGAGATTTTATGAATCAATGGTTAAACTGATACAGTAAATGATCTATTCAAAATACAACTTTGGCTTGTAGATATTGAGATCTACTATTAGTCCAATAATACCTCTCTGATCAATGTTCACTTCAGTTCCTTTTCTCCCTTCTTTCTTCTGCTCGGTGAATGCTTTGTCCTCTGTTGCTCGGTGTCTGCATAATTTCTTGGCTCTGTTCTTCAGCCTATATGATTAGATCTGCATGAAGACTTCTATCTTCATAAGAGTTATATTCAACATCCCATTTTTATAATGAATTACTTGTCTCTTTATATAGACATGATTTAGCCGTTCAATCTCCTTGTTTTCATCATAAATCACTTCTTGATCCGTAAAACTCGACATTCTTGCTTTAATGCGTAAAGCTCTCCTTCAATTTTATTCTACAAATCTCTCCTTGTTATCTATGAATAAAACATTCTTTAAATATCTTCTTTGCTTTAGTTCAACTGATCGTTAATAATAAAGCAATCAATCAGTTAACTCTAAATATAGCTCTTGCCAACTAAGTATTTTTGTTGTTCTTTATCTTCAAATCTGATTGGTGATCAACTTCAGTTAGCTCGGTCATTGACTTCAGTTACACTCGGTAATAACTTTAGCTAGCTCGATGACCACTCCAGTTATGCTCGATAAATAGCTCTTGCTCGGTAACCACTTGCTCGGTTACTGTGGTGCTTGGTATACACTGTGAACTGCTCGGTGTTCTCTATTCGTCGGTGTGCACTGTCCGTCGCTGTTTACTATTACTCGGTGTATAATGAACTTTTATCTTTTACCGACAACATAAACTTTGTTTCTTTGGCTCTTCAAGTCTATGAAAATATGTATATGACCAATCAGATTATAACAAGTTGACATCAATGACAACACAATACATTAACTGATTTAATGTCTTGCATTAAATTTTGTAGCTCGGTGATCATCAACTTATCATCTTCAAACATTTAATCAGTTATAGCTCATCATATCCGTGTTATTGTCTATCTGTGATTGGATTCTGTTATTATTTTTTGTTTTCGCTATTATTTATTGCTAAGTAGCCCAAAGTATTGATTGTTATAAATCAGATAGATTTTCTATTATGTGAATTTATTGTGCAATTAATCTGTAGCTGAGTTATGAGAATTAACAACCACACTCTCCCCATCCATTTTATTGAGTTTCCAGAGGCTCAAATTTCCCCAAAAAAGATGAAACCAGTAGCTTTGAAAAAAAAGGTCACAAAGAAATATGCACCCCTTCTAAAAAATGTACTGAAAAATTTGCTCAATTCGTTCCCAATTTCTGCCTTTGTGATTAACACAACATTCCTAGATGTGACAACACGCTTGCGCTAACTCACACTATATATTTTCGCCTTTTATGGCTATATTTATGAGCCTAATGTTCTACTTTTCTCAAAATGACTAGTTATTTAATTCATGAACTTCTGGGTTTGATTGTGTATATATTTTCATCATCAACGTCTTAGATCACACTCTGTGACACGTCTCAGGATGTGTCACGAAGTGTGATCCAAAACGTTGTTGATAAAAATAAATACACAATCAAACCCAGAATTTCATGAACTAAATTCAAATAGATTGTAGAAATCTGATAAATTTGATGACTAAGTATGTGTCTTCATTTGTTTTGCATCCTTTACTAACTTACTCTTCTCTCCATAATTACTTTTTATTGGTTTAAATTAGCCATCCAACCATTAATTTTCATCATTTTAATTCATTTATCATTTTTCTCAACCCTTATGATCATTTATTAAGTATAATGTTAAATGTTGATGTAATTTTTTTAAACTGTAGTGTATAATACTCATACTAAGTTGAATACATAAATTCACCATGTGAGCATTCATACTTAATTGACTACATATTTTTTTCAAAAAATATTTTATCTATTTTTATGAATGTTGAAAATTTTATTTTTACTAATAACTATTGTTTTTAAAATTTATATAGGGATATGTATATGCATTTTGATCTTTATATTGCTCCCTTCAACAAAAAAAACCTTTATCTTTGTTTGAGGTTGTTCTTTCAAGAAATTGTTTTCCAATGGAGTTCAAAATTTTGGTGATATAATTAATAATGTCAAAATATTGTCTCATAACTAAAAAAGAGTGTTAATATTTCCAACACTAAAAAAATAATCTTCTTTATACTTAGTAATGCCATGGAGATTGTTGCATAATCCTAAATTGTATTCTAACATAGAAAAATTGGATACTTAGCTTGATAGTAGTGTTATGTCCATGATCAATAGTAAGACTTTGTGGTAAATTAATTAATACTAAGAGATATCTCACTACATCAATCTTAGATGTGATATAAATTTTTAAATTATGCCAGATTTGATCCTCCTTTCTTGAATTTGAATCCTGTTTTAGATGAACTTTACTTCTTCAATAGCTTCTTGTTGATTCTTTTTATTTTGTATTAGATGGAGTTTTCTATTTGAAGCCATGGATGGTTAGGATGGGGATTTATTTATTTCTTAGGAGGATATTATTTTGGCTATATTGATGGTTTTTATAGGAAATTAAGTAAAGTTTGGTTTGTGTTATCCTTTTGAATTTTATAGTTCATATTGTTAAAGAAGTAGATCAATTTGAGAACCATAAATTATACACAAACATAGACATAATATTTGATGTGGTTTACCAATTTGGCTACATCCACATTTCAACTTACATTAGGCTTATCCCTCACATATATACAAGATTCTTCAAAATAAGACGAGGGGACAAAGAAGGAAATATGAAAAAGATAATTGGGGAAGACGAAATGAATAGTTGGACTTCACATCCAACAATCTCCCACATGAAGCATGGCTCATGTTGAAATTTCACATTTGAACAACCTCCCACTTGAAGTCTGCTTTCCCTGGCCTGTCTCAAATACAATCACCAAATCCCATGATAATAAATATGTCACAAATCAATCACCATAGTTGGAAGAAGCTAGTTACTAATCATCCAAATAACCATTAGTAAGTTCATACTAACATATCCGACCCATACAACAATCCTTATTAATGTGTAATCCAATGTTTTTCTAAAAAACACCATCTTCCATAGTAAAAACACACACCAAAAAGCCACTTGTGTGCAAAATATTTGAATACCCTTGTAGTCCAAACAAAAAACATACATGTTGCATGAGAAATGTCAACGAAAATAACTCAATTATACCAAATAACAATAAGATAAAGATGTGGAAATAATAACATTTCAATGATTTGTAAATTGCATCCAACTTGCTATAAAAAGAGCTTATTTGTTGCTTAATTCTCTCACCTTTGATCTCACTTTACATCTATCAAGTCCTCATTAAAAGATCACATGTTGTTAAAAAAAATTAAAGTACAACAAAAATAGATTTCCATAAACTCATGAATAGACCAAGAGACTCATGCAAACCATATCTCATCCTCCAACACCACCAAGTGGTAAGTGTTGGAACGTGTTTGTCGTTGCACCAAAAGATCAACATGTTAACGCTCAATACAAATGTCAGAGATAAGCATATCCATGGATGTGGTTAGTCCATGTCCCAAATCTAAAGGGGGTTGCAACTAATTAGTCCAACAATCCCCCCTTTAGCATCACCCAAGGGGATTCAAACCCATAAATCAACTTTGATAGCAATTGTTGGAACATGTTTTCCATTGCACCAAAAGATGAACCTGTTAACACCTCATACAAACACTAGAGATGAACGAATCTAGGGGAAGCAACTAGTCCATTAACTGAATTTGAATGTGAATGTTGGTGATTATTCCAAAAACTATGCCAAGTATGATCTCTTTTACTCCACAAATGAAAGCATTGACAACACCCAAGCAACAAGGATGTAAACTTCTCTAACCAAGGAAGATCAAACTCAAAATCATTCAAAAAATAGTAACTAGTCTAATCAACATCTCCTACTAGAAGATAAATTTTCCGAGTAGACCAAGAGTGGGAAGTGAGAATACTCCTCCATGTTACACCAAGTCATACTGTCTCTCTCCAAGAACAATCTCCTATAATTCTATAATGAACTCACATCCATCACTAGGTCTAGGCTCCTCAAAACTCTTGTTGAATCATCCAAAGATAAACTGTGTCAACAAATGTTCTCTAATCCCAAGAGAATGAAAACCTCATCCAAGTATCCTACTATTCAAGAGAGCCTCCATGATCAACACTACACCATCATGAAGCTCTCTAATCTAGAGACCAATGTACTCAATAACACTATTCAAAAATCCTACATGTCTACATAACCTAGGAAACAAGATGACAACATAATCTAACATCTCCAAAAAGGAAGACCACATGGTCCAAAGAGCATAAACCACCAGGAGAACCCGTACCATGCCAACACTCTAATATAGAACCAAGATTCCACCATGTCACAAAAAAATAGATTGTAGACAAGGTTCAACATGTATAATCACCTATAGAGAACCATCTCATGACATCATAACTCTCACTATAAAAAACTCCCACTAAAGTGTGATACCAATATATTCATGGTATCATGATAAGCATGCTACAAGTCCAGTGGAAACACCCTAATTAACCACCCTCTGAGGATAGTTTATAGATTTAAAGACAAACACAAAATCCACGTTAGATCCAATTTTCCAATCTAGAATAAGTAGTCATGTTCATGGACATCATAAACAAAACCTATAGAATGATACCAATAATATCACACTAAAAAGTAATAACTAAAGCTACAATTGTTTAAGACCCTACATAATTAGGGAAAAATTTCAGCATCTCCCAATCTAGTGCACGAATATCAGAATGCACCACCGACCATTCTTCTTCAAGTACCTTTGAATATCCATCAACAAATGCCCAATAAACTGAATTTAGGAATTTTATCAAATAGATTGACGCTTTGTCAACATCCTTTGAAATGGGTGACTTTCTCAAGTATGATTTGTAAATTTGATACTGTGAGGAATCATCATATAAAAAAATATAAATTAACTGGTCAAGTTTAATAGGCCTTAATATTGTAAGATTGATGATATCAGGCCTATTTGTAGCACAAATATTAAAAATTATTTTATTGGATGTTGTGATATTTATTTTTCTCAACAATTAATTAAGGATTCTCTATGCATCATAAATCATTTTGTAGTTCAGTTTATTTTATGGCATCGAGTTTCTTCTTGGCTTCCTTGAGAGCTCTCTTGTCCTTCCCCACTTTCAACAATTATGTTATCCTCTTTGAGAAAAAAATCACCCTTCATCACTTATTGGCACACATTTTATGTAAGTGCTGATTGGTAGAGTTGAATTGTTTTTGTCTACATATCGCATGCAACGTGTATGTTTTTCCATTAGACTACAAAGGTCTTCATATTTTTGCACATCAATAGTATTTTGGTGTATTTTTTTATGCTGGAGGATTGTATTTTTTAGCATGACAGTGGATTATATATTGATACTTGAATTATTGTATGGGTTGGATATGTTAGCGTGAATTTACTAATGGTTAGTTGGATGCAATTTGTAACTATCTTGTTCCAACTATGGTGATTGATTTGTGGCATATTTATTACCTTGGAATTTGGTAAATTTTTTTGAGACAAAGGCCATGGAAAGTAGACTTCAAGTGGGATGCAAAGTTGCAACATCAACCAAACTTCAAGTGGGAGATTGTTGGATGTGAAGTGCGACTATTCGTTTCATCATTCCTGACTGTTCATTTTATCTTTCCTTCTTTGTCCTTTTTTTTTCTTTTCTTTTTTTTTTCACCCATTGGGTCTCTAACAAACCCATCTTCTCCCTCTTGGTAGTGATCCACACACTGCCCTTCTTCCTTTCTCTAGTCTCTCTATTTTCAATAAAAATATTCCAGTCTCTCCATTTTTTATAGAAAAACTATTTTAAATAGAACAATAATGAAACACCTCTTCCTCTCCCTTGCATCATGTTGCACCACCATTCTCTCCCCATATCTCTTAGGCTTTGATACCAATTGTTAAATAAGCAGAGCAAATTGAGAACCATAAATTAAACACAAATAGAGACACAAAATTTAACATTGTTCACCAATTTGGCTACATCCACTAGATTGTAGGGCTTAAAATTTTAGTAAACATTGAAACTTACATACATAAGGCTTTTCCCTCACGTATATACAATATTATTCAAAAGAAGATGAAGGGACGGGGAAGATGAGATGAATAGTCATATTTCACATCCAACACATATATGGAAAGCTAGGAACAATGAGATTTTTAATGTGGAGTAAGAATGTTTACTAACTTCATACATCAAGCTACCTTGTTCTTAACTTTTTTTAGATGGAATTTACTTCTTCAATTACTTGTTTTTGATTACGGTAAAAGCAGGTTTTGAAGGGAACCCCGAAACCCTTTAACAAAACATAGGAAGGAAAGGCTAAAAAAGCCCCAGCAAACAACAGATTGTCCCAAGGAGGGACCCAATCAACAGAGGGTCACAACCCAGATTTTACAATAACAATTCCAAAGCAAAAAGCAAAAAAAGCAGCTGGAAAGAAAACAGAGAAGACACCCGCCGACACAAAATCAGAGAGATTTCAGAAGGCTTTCAGCTTCCACCAGCTGACACCTCATAGTTGCCACGTTCTCTTTCAGCTTCATTAGGTCTGGGTCTTCATTCTTTTGCACCTTTGATCTAGTACGAGT
>MU226231.1:11731-31362 GCA_018584345.1 Thuja plicata
CAAAGTGACCTTATGTCTAAATTACAGTTACTGTCACTTTAGAACTCAATAAAATATGAAATATTGACCCAAAATGAATGAAACTAATTACATCCTCTGGATATTGAAGTTACAAATATAATTTTGAGAGAATTACATCATTATCATAATTTAAAAAAAAGTTATGTTGATCAAAGTGACAGTCACTTTTTAAAATCACAGTTTTTTTACAAGAACCACTTTTCGAAGGAGAAAGAAAAATGAATTTTGATTTTTTTTTAAAATATATTTAGAAACTAGAAAGAAAATGCTAAAATACCCTAGTTTACATTATCTTCAAATTCCTTATATTTTTCCGGCAATAGGTGTTCGAAAATGAAGTTTTTTCTCAAAATGTTGATCTCTGTGTCAAAGTTGGCCAAAAAGTGGGACACACTATTGTGGGATCACCTCGCAGTTTTTACTTCCTAACAAGAGTTTTCTGCGATATCATATCTTGTGTTATGTGTTTATCATTTTCATGAATGTTTCTATGAATATTACAAACCATTAAAAATTATGAATGAACAATACATACATAAGAAAGAACAACAGTAATGGTTGGTAATGCAGTAATGTATGATTACTTATAATGAATCAAGAAAGGTGTTAAACATTTTAGAGGTACTGATTCACCCCTCCCCTCTCAGTACTACTTCCCATTAATTCTAACAATTGGCATCAGAGCTAAGTCTCTTCTTGAAAAGCTTAAAGGCTTAAGAGCAAAGATCATACAATGGAGAAGTGCAAACTTGATAAGAATATTGAGAACAAAAAACTTGAGATACAGATGTTCTATGAATAGTATAAAGAAGCTAGAATCAAGATGAGAGAGCTACTGGATGAGAGGAAAGGTATGGCTACCTGGAACAATGAAAAATATTATCAAGAAGAAGAGATTCCAGATTTCTTTAAATCTTCAGGATCAAATGCAAGTAATACATCAGACACATTAGAAGAGAACATCACAAATCTAAAGGATCAATCAACATCTGACAAAAAAAATAAAGATATTGCAAATCGGTCAAGAGAGCCAGATGATAAGAATGATTGATGTGATGAGTTCTGCTAGACAAGCTGAAACAGAAAGAACACTTGCTATTGATGACAGAAGGAAGATCACAGAGAAACTACAAGAAAAGGAATTGGAAACTCAAAGACATGCTGAGCATCACCATGATCTCACAAATCAGATTATTCTTATGAGTCAAGAAGAAAATAGAATAAATGTGGAACTCATTGAAAGAATACAGATTATCGGTGAACTCAGAGAAGAGAATGAGAAACTAAAACATGAGGTTAGAATTCAGCAACAACATAACGAGATTATCAAAAAGGCTGAAGAAAGCAATAAAAGAATGGATGAATTTCTTGAAGGACAATGAAGAATCAACAACAACAACGGTATAGGCTTTACCAAAAATGAAGAATCATCAAACCCAAAGAATGTCTATGAAAATCCAAGACCAAGAAAGCTGACATGCAAGCATTGTGGAAAGCAAGGGCACACATCAAATGTATGCAGAGGTAAAATGAAAGGTATTCCTAAATCTACATCTACATCTTCATTCATAGGATTATGTTATAAATGTAACAAGAAAGGACATAAGGCTTATGAATGTAAGACTAAGATAGAAAATCCAAAGAATAAAACCTACATGGACAAATATTGTCCAACATGCAAAATGAATGGGCACACATCTGAAGAATGCTGGAAAGGAAAAGGCAAGCATGGAAGCCAAAAGGTAAAGAAGTTCCTTATCAACCAAAGAGAATCGGTAATCAATATGTATGGGATTACAACACTTGGACAAACTATACAGCGTGTGGTAGATATGGTCACATTGTTGCAAACTACATGAGAGCATGGACCAAAAGGTCTAGAGGCCGGTCAAACCCCAGAATGGCATGCTTACAGTGTCACAAAGTTGGTCATCTCAAGAAAGATTGCAAAGACCGATTGACAGAGACAAGCACATATCCCAATGGAAACACTATTGAAGATATCTGGAGGGCAAGAGATAAAATGTGGAGGAAATCTTCAAGCAATGATGAAGGTGGACCAAGCAATGCAAATGGTGACACCCCATCCAATGGATCTGGTGACATCACCAACCCCACTTAAGCTGAACAAGTATGTATGGAACTATATTACACCAATTCATATTTTGCATCAGTTCCATTATTAAAATTGATAGAAAGTCAAAATTTGCATGAATAAAGATGCATATTATGTTACTTGTTACAATTCTGATAAATCAACCCCGTCGGTAAACACTTACCAAAAATCATCGGTGAACATGATGATGAGTTGTTTACACTTACCAAAAATTGTCGGTCATCATACAAAGTGGCTAAATTGTCAATGTAACCCGACGCTCGTCGGTAAGAAAGAAAAGTTCAGAAGTTGTCATGAAAAAATGATGATATTCATTGATAAAAGAAAAATGGTTAAAATCTGCCCAAAATATCATGTCATCACTGACGATGATTTGAAAATTCTGTCCGACGAAACCCGTCTTCATGTCTTGACGAGTCGTTGAGCATTTATTGCAAAGACTTAGGTCAAAAAGTATATAAATAGTCGATGGGACAACTTCATTTTTCACCCGCGATTTGAAGAGAAAGCAGAGTGAAAACAAAGTGATTAAAGAGCAGAATGTAGAAGCGTCCACAAATCGATTCAGCACATAGCAAACAAATCTTTCATCACTATTGCGAATTGAAGTACCAAAGGCACCGAAAGATCTCTGTCATTGTTTTATCAAGAAAGACGTAATTTCTAGAATACCCTAAGAACTTGAAATACAATGGCAACCACCTCAAGAACCACTAAGATCAAGAATTATAAGAGGAATGTGGTGAAGCTGATCAAGAACAGTACATGTGTAGATCTGAAGTATAAAATCTGCCCAAAAATTGCATTGAAACCCGATGAAACCAGCGTGATTTCAAAAATTCCACCTAGGTTTTTGCTCATAGAAGACATTAGGTCTTATATTCACTGCAAGATCGCAGAGAAAGGTGATCTTGAAATAGATGAAGCTTATAAGAAGTTGTGTGATGCCAAAGGAAAACTAAAGGAAGAGCATAAACACTTGGAGGTCAAAGGGTTAACTTATGCCCTACATTTCCTGAGGGAATTCAAAACATAATGGATAAGGTTAGTCTTGAGTAGAATGCATGATAACAAGCTATGGCTAGACCAACCCAAGAAAATAACCAAGGATTTTCTTCACACTGTCACTAGTTATCCAATAACCGACAAACCTAGGGCACACAAGCATCCATCAATGAAAGAAGTTGAAAAACTCACCAATGCAAAAGGAGACAACAGAGGTCTCAAAGTAAACACAATCACCGATGAAGAACTCAAATTTGGTGCATGTGTAGTTGGGTATAAAAAATTTTAAGCTAGCAGATTGAACAACATTTCTGCTACATACGTAAGCACAGCTTACAAGATAGTAACCAAAGGAATTCAGATGGATCTGTGTGAGATCCTGTTAAAACAACTTGATGAAAATATGATCAAAATCAGGTCCGCAAAGACCAACACATGTAAGTTCGGCTCACTTATCATGTGTATCTTTTTCTATTTTCAAGAATACTTTCCTTCAGTAGGAAAAGTAGTATGGGACACTACCAAACTGGTAACCCAACAGATTAGTGAACTAATTAAATCACTAGGAGATAGTTTTGAGTCTGTTATGTCTACTAACTTCCTTGAGTTCAAGGAAAAGATGATGGAGAGGACTAGGATTCTCTAACAGCTAGTTGAAAAACATAAAGATGAAATATGTTTTATGGAAGACACAGATTTCACCCATATCAAACTGGTTGTACCAATAATAGCCTGGTTAGCACCAATGGACTATGAGATCAATATTGATCAAGCTACACGTGCAATTGAGGCATTAATTAATGAGCCCATTGATAAGAAAAAACCAAGGTTTGGAACTTATGAAGCGGCCAAATCAAAGATAAAACAAGGCCTAGAAATTAAAAAGACTATAAACAAAAATGACAAAATTGTTAAGAATCTCAAGAAGATTCTATCGGTAACAAATTAGGAACAAGATAAACGTCTAGAGTCAACCGATGAACAAGGCACCATCAATGAGGAACAAGAAGAAAAGAAATTAGATTCTGAAAAGACTGAATCTGATACACCTCCACCTCCTGCAAAGAAGCAGAGGACAAGGAATCAAACTGTTGCAACTGATACAACACCCCTTAAGAAAGGTCAAGTAAGGACCTACATAAGGAAGTAGCCAACTAAGAGAACAAGGCAACAAACTGTCAAAACAACACCTCCAAAGAAGAGGAAAATGTTGGTTAGGACAAAGGCTAACATAGATGACACTAAAGACGATGAGCCTGATGTAGAAAAGAAGAACTTCAGAAATCAAATAGTTGATGAAGTTTCCAAATCCATTGCTACACATGGCACAATGACTGATAAGAAAATTAGACAATGGGATATACTAAACCTAGAGGACCAGAATAAGATACAAGAGGCAGTTATAAAGTCAATGATCAAGAAAATATATGCACCTATAGAATTTGTCAATCAAATACCGAATGAGCTAGGTAAAAGGATATACCAACAATGGTCATATGCCCTACAAAGAGAGAGAGAGAGAGAAGCAAGGGAAAGAGTGCTTGTAAGATTTATGCCTCCCAAATCTAAAGTTGAAGAGATCAAAGAAATACTTAAAAATCACTCAAGAAAATTTGTCACCAAGATAAGAGCTTACAAAGTGCTGGAAAACAAGTTCATTGATCTGGATACTATGACAGAACATAAATGGAGACAACTCCTGGATCTACCTGCAGAGTCCACAAGTAGTGAGAAATAATTACTTCTCACCAACACACCTCACAAAGAGGAGGAGACAAAAAATGCAAGTCCTCAGCACATTGCTCTGGACAATACTAAAAGTGATAATGAGCCTATTAACATAGACACAGTCATGGATGATATTATCCAAGATATCACTAACTATGACTCTGAAAAAGATCCACAGAAGAAAGATGATGTCATATTTATCACACTTAAGGATCAAGAACAACAACAAAGTTTGAAGACATCAGATGGTACAATAATTGATGTTGTTGATGAACAAGTACAGGACACTTTAGGCTTGGACTCAAAAGAACCAGACCCTACAAAAGAGACACAAAAATATGAGGATGTAACTGCTAACAAGGCTCAAACTGACGAGTAGGACACCACTATTGACAAATCCTAAGCTACAACTCAAAGTAACATGCATTTCTTAATGAAGGCAATAAACATACTAGAGGGCAATGATGGATCTACTGAAAAGGAAACAAGCACACCAAAGGACAAGGGTGATGGAGAAGCTAAAGAAACCATAGATACAACTACAGATAAAGCTGCAACTGATGATTAGAAAGATACTTCTACTGATCAAAATAAGGAGGAAACTCAAAAAGAAAAAAGGGACAAACAAACAAAGAAAGGTGAAGAAGAAAAGAAGGATGAGCTAGAGAAGAAATCAGAAGCACATTCTGCAGAAACACCCAAAGTTAATGAAGAGACATCTTCACATAACCGATAGGTGCCACCTGAGAAGAAGACACAAGAAGCATCTTCTACAAAGCCTTCACCAAGTAATTCAGAAAGAACAAATGAACTAGCTATGGTAGTTCATACATCTGCATCCCCTCAAATCTCAAATAAGAAGAAAAGAAAGAATAAGAATCCAGTAACTCTAGATGAAATCATTGAGATTCCAGTCTGTGATCTAAGAATATTGGATCCAACTACATTGACAAAGTATGCCAAGCTTTGTGAGAGAAAAGCTATTCAAGAAAAACTAAAGAGAGCAGCAAAAGAGGCCAAGGTAATAGAAGTAGCAAGACGAATACTTCAATAGATTGTACCTGACATAGATATTGATCAAAAAGCTCCAATGCTTGATCAATTGGTAATACTCACAGATGTAATAACATCTCAGAATATTGATGCTGAGAAGGTTATGGAAGAGAGACTTGAACAAAAGTATGAGTTCAAGCTAGCCAAGAAAATAATCCAGGAAGTGGCAATGAAAAAGGTCAAGCTATCCGAATTGGTAAGTACAATTGATCCAATTATATCAGAAGCTATTACCTTAATATAGAAATTGTGCACTTTAGATCAACTCACTCAGGAGTATACCGACAAGATAGCAAAAATTGATGCTGATCTTAAGTCCAGTGCACAAAGTCTCACCAACACTGAAGAAGCACTTAAATTGCACAATGAACAAATCATATAGGCTAGGAAACAGAGACAGGACATACAGTTTGTAGAGATGAAGTACAGAGATGAGGTAAATGAGCTCCAAGCTAAGCTCTTATCGACACTTACACTCCTGCAACAACATAGGACATAGGAAAATACACTAATTGCCACCCCAAAAATGTCTGTCCTAGACAACATTTATGATATGCACACAAGGCTAGAGCTACAACACATGGCACTAGAACAGTTGAAAGAACAATGGGAGAAAATCCTTGAAGATATCAAAACAACCCATTCTAACATATTTGACACATTGTAAGTTGCACATTTTTGTCACAATTTTGACATATTATAAATTGTACATTTTTGTCATCAATATCAAAGAAAGGAGGAATTTGATATGTTCACTCACCTCAGTTAAAAGGAGGAAATCATATGTATAGTAAAAGAAAGGGGAAATAATGTACATACAGAGAATGAATAGTATACATGTACATATACATATACATATACTATACCGATGCATACAATTAGGGGGTTTCATATGATGACAAGGATATAAACATGGTGTATACATACTAAAACACTTTAGTATTATGCACATATCAGATTTTGATACTAATTTCAAAGGGGGAGATTGAAGGCATTATATTTTTCCATTAGTATACTTAGAGAAAAACATGATCTACACCATCAGTTTACACAACACCGATAGATAGGACACTGCACTACTCGACGCAAAGGTTACCCGATAAACACTGTTAAGTGTTATTCGATGACAAAAAAGGTAAAGGAAACCCGACGAGTAACAACAGTGCAACCCGATGGAACAAGCAAAGAGAGGAACCTGATAGACAAAGGGAACCTGATGAACAGTTCAAACAAAGGAACACTGATAGACTTCAAGTTCAAACTGATGACCAAGAACCGACAGTCAATTACATCCTACAAAAAGTGGATCTGACTTTCCACGTCAGATAAATCAATGAAGTTGTGCTTATAGCTTCTTGATTTACTTTTAAATCTATTATGTGTGGAGGAAGCAATGTATTTACTATTGTTTTAATTAGTTTTACTGATTTAAAACATGGAAACTAAAGATCAAGGTCAAGTTGTAAACCTTGGATCTAAGAGTCAACATTAAAAAGCGTGATTCCAAGATAGGTCAAATACGTGTATAAATAGGTGCTCAATATATTGTAAATAGTTATTGTTCAATGAAGATAGTAGCCACGGAGAGAAAATAAAGACCAAACAGAGAATTCATGCAGAAGGACAGAAAAAGAATCAAGTCAGTTTCAATAACAGAATAGAGGCTACCAACAAGCAGAGAAAAGGTATTCATCAATCACTTAAGGTGATATTATAATTGTAAGAGTTTTAATGGATTTGTAATTAGAAATTATAGATTGTATATAGTCAGGTCAGCATTTGTACTCATTCTAACAAGTGTAGTACACTAATGAAATCCTTTCAAGAAAGGTGGCCTTAACCGTCCTATTGTAAAATCTCATAACTAAGTGCACACTTAAATCAGTGTTGCTAAAGCTCTTAACAGAGTAGATCTTAACAGGTCTCCACCTTAATACTCCTAACAAGGTAGATCATCAGAAGTGATCAAATTGTAAGCCTTAACTGGCTCCCTTCCATTCTTCAGATAGTGAAGTTGTGTGGGTGCCTTCCCCACCGTATTTTTTACTTCCTAATAGGAGCTTTCTTCGATATCATATCTTGTGTTATGTGTTTACCATTTTCATGAATGTTTCTATGAATATTAGAAACCATTAAAATTTATGAATGAACAATACATACATAAAAAAGAACAACAGTAATGGTTGGTAATGCAGTAATGTATGATTACTTATAATGAATCAAGAAAGGTGTTAAAATTTTTAGAGGTACCGATTCACCACTCCCCTCTCAGTACTACTTCCCATTAATTCCAGTAGAATCCCTAGACCCCCATGCTCTAATTGATTATAAAATAGTGTTCCCCTCTAAGAAGAGGGCAGAGGATATGCATGTTTCTGAGGATCCCAAAGATGCTTTAGATGGGCTAAGTGTCATTAAGCAATCTTATGGTAAGGAAGATAAGCTTTGCAACTTTTCAATTATTGTCATTCCTGCCCCTTCTCCCTTACCCCCTAGAGATTGGAGCTATTTTCTCAGGTGTCAAAACATTGGGGCCCATTTCTCATCACCTCCCTTAAAGGAAAAATAAGAAGTTGGATCGTATATTTTCTTGAAAGAGGATGAGGGTGCGACTGGTGCTAGAGGAGATTTGAATGAGGAACCTGACCTATCTGAGAAGGCCTCTCCTAACTCCTTTATTTTAAAGGCCAAAAAGAAGGGAATTATGATGTGGAGAAGAAAGGTGAAGGATTATGAGAAGCGGGATGATTATGTTTCTATTGAAGGTGGAGAGATTTTTATTGAGAGGAAAAAGAGGGGAAGACCTCCCTCTAATAGAGGTAGTCTGAAGCCCAATAAGATTTCCAGAGGAAATTGCTTGAATGCTTTGAAAATTTTCAAGTTCCAATGGACACCAATAAATAAGGTTAAATATGAATTTGAAATGTGCATTTTCAAATGTCAGGGGACTAGAGAACCCTGATAGGAAATATGTGGTGAAACAAAATTTGAGAATGTTTAAAGACATTGATATTATCTTGTTGCAAGAAGTCAAGACCACAAGATTTAACCTTGATATTTCCCTTAAGTGCATATGGAAAGATGCATTCTCCTATTCTATCAAGCATCAAAAAGGGAGATAAGGAACTTCCATACTCATTAGTCCTAAGTGGAGTAAATAGATTACAGATTGGGGATTTTCCCCATGTAACATAGAAATATGGGTTTCCTTTTCATATAAGAATGCAGGCTTTGGCACATGCTCATAATATGACCCTAATGATCATGTGGAGAGAATTGAGTTGTGGAAATTATTGTGCAACTTGAAGGACATTCCTTGGGTGATTCTTGGAGAATTTAATATGGTTGAGAAATTCTATTAGCACAAAATGATCAATAAGCTCAAGCTCTATGACCCACTAGCTAGTTGTAAAGAAGAATTCAAGGGGATTTGGCATACCTGGTCAAATTATCAAAAGGGTGAAAGGAGGATTCATTGTATACTTGATAGATTCTATCTGAACAAAGAGCTGTTAAGTTGTAGGCATGACTCTACTGGGGGCAGTGTCAGTCTGATCCCATTGTCCCTGTCTGATCACCATCATGTTGTTACTTCCTTGTTCCTCATTGATCAACCACCACTAGAGCTTACTAAGAAAGAAGGATTCTCTCTTAATACCTCTATGCTTTCATATAGGGATATCATGGTTGATGTGGGTATTTATCAAATGGTTTAATGAGTGTGTTGTTAAGCATGATAGTGCTATTTTGAGATGGTCCCAAAATATCAAATCTTGGAGATCTATGTTCCAAGAGGTGGGAAGAAAGATTGCTAAAGATGCCAGAAAACTAGAATTTTAACTCCATAATGCTTTTTGTGAAGTTGAATTGAAAGTAAAAGGGGAGCCTACAAATGTGGATGTTGTGGTATCCCTAGCCCAAGCCAGGGACTCTTTCAGAAGAGCACTGAGCCGCCTCACAATAGGTGCTTAGTAATTGTGCCCAAAGCCTCTCTTAGGAACAGTTTATTCAATCTGAGGATCACTTCTCCCACCATGAGGTGCATTTATTTTTCCAACCCAGGGACATATACTTGAAATGGTACGGCACAGTATGTGCACTAAGTTCCTTAAAGAGTCACTCTACCTATGTTGCAGGAAAGTAAAATACATGAAAGGAATCTATACTAGAGCTGTAGGAAAGGAAACACACCTATTCCTTACTAAAATGAATGCTACAAATTGCAAACTCTACTTAAGCCTATTCTTTCAACCTAGAGCATCCACTATAATTATCCTTGCAGGTGTTGTAGGAACATTCACAAAGTACAATGTTGCAGGAAGAAACTGTAATCTTCTATCTAGAATGCTAGAAATGAAGAAAGTAAATCTATTCTACTCTACTCTAATCTACCTCCCATATGGGCCCCCTTGGTTGGATTCTGCTAATCTATTAACATAGAAGATAAACCAAAAGTCACTTCATTATATTTCAAGAACTGATTACATGAGAATGGTATGTAAAATTGAGAATGAACTTGCTGTGCAAGATACAACAGAACAATGTATTCCAAAATCTCTGAACTTACAAAACAACAGTCTCTTCCCTATAAATAGAGGATTGACTTCTTTATTCTAAAATAGAAAAGGAACCATCTAACTGAAACTACGCCAGAGAGAAAAAATAGGAAATGCAATAGCCCAAAACATATGCAATGAAGTCTAGGCAACCAAGTCAACATGTTGGATGTGCGGAGGGAATATAGCAGCGCTACATTCATGCATTTCTGAAATAGTGGCTCCTCATTTGCAGTAGCCGTGTCTTCTAATGCCATGATGGTTATTTGTTTGCAGCTAGTCTTTAACATCCTCTTCGAATGCTATCGACAACTCCCAAGCGGCTTCTACTTCCTGGCAGGTTAGTTATCATGCAAAGATATTCATACAAGTAGCTTAATCAAATTGATAAAGATATTAGAACACACATTCTGATTATTATATGAAATACTGCAACATATATATAATATTGGCACAATATGACATGTCTATTCTACCCATAGGTTTAATGGTTCTATCTGTACTTTGACATAAATTCAACTGATTATAAGTCCATGAATGTTCTGGTAATACTTAAAAATAGAGTATAAAGATTAATATAATAGAGACAGTAAATGGTCTCATCATCTGCCCCCTGGTAAGTTGAATGCTTGTCCTCAAGCATTACATCTTCTGGTAGTTACTCTGAAATCTCCAACCTTTGTCCTCCCTCGCCTCTGGCTCTTGAAAGTGTAATAGAACCCCCTTGTCTTCTCCCAGAAATCCACTCTATGATCCTCCTGCAATCGGTCAAGTCTGTCAGTATTGATGTCATACAGGGGCCAAAGGAGCATTGGTGGATGCATGGTGAGTGGACACCAGAGTTCCTATCTACTTTGCCTTCCCAGTTGCATGTATTTTGGTGCTCTTTGAATAGCTACTTAGAGGTTGATAGGACTGTGTGGTTCTAATTTCTTCAATGCCTCAGATAATCTACCCCATCTGCTTATGGCACCAGCCAGGGCTCTCTAAAAGATGCAGTAAGACAAACTGTCATACTCTACATAGACCTCTATTCCAATCCCAAGAATTTTATCCCTAGTTTCCTCCTTAATTTTTTCATAGGTCAAATTGAGCCAATCTCTAAGGAGCATATATGACTTGCTGCTTTCTGCCCTTAATGGCAATGGCTCTATTTTCTCCTGTTCCCTGTAATTTTCCAGATGTCTGTCATAGTTCGATTCATTGTACATCCAGTACAATAATGCCCTTAGGTGTACATCCCCTATATAAAGTAGAGGGTTCCACTCAGTCTCTGCTGGAATGATGAAGATATGTATGTACAGTTCACAAAGTAAATTTTGTTGTCATGAGGGAAGGGTCTGATATAGGCCATAAAATTCTTGGGTTGACTTGAACTCGGAGTCTATATCTTTAATGGTCATCATTAGTTGGAACAAGAGGAACTTTTCTTTCAAACAGATGGTATAAACCCTAGGGCGTGGCCTGCATACAATTATTTGATCAGCCAACTTGAGGGCATGATCCATCTTTTGTTTCTATTTTTCCAATTGCTCTTTCAATTTTGCAACCTCCTCCCCTTGCTCTATTATTATATTCTTCATTTTCTTTTTCTCTTCTCCCCATAAAGTTTTTGTTAAAACATACTTATTATGTAATCCAAAGAGAAGCGTCTGCAAGGTGATTGGGCCACAATATTCTGCCTGGTTACTTTGCCTCCTCTGTTCCTTCCATGACTTCTCTAAGAAACTTATTGACCAAGTTCTATTGTAGGGCACTAAGGCAATTTCTGTGTAGGTTGACTGATGGGTTACTGAGGCACTCTCTTCATTATTGTCTAGGATATCCTGATGGATTTCCTGGGGACTATTTTGGTAGACATCAGGTTCAACTTCATAAGTTTCTGTTGAATGTGGAGGAGAGTCTGGAATTGTAGACTGATTTGGGGAGTCATCCAGAATAATTTGTACATTGGGTTATTCATAAAATTGCAAAGGAGAAGCAGGTTGGCTTTCTGAGGATACTCTAGGGAGTTTTCCTCTCATTCTAGGGCTTCTTTACATAGGGGTTTCTTCAATCTCTACAGAAATTTTCTTAATAGCCTTCTTCGGCTTCTTTGCTACAGGAGTAGTTGTTGCAGGAACCGACTTCCTTTTCTTCCCCTTTGAAGCAATAGGGGTTTGTGGCTTGGCTGCAGGAAAAAAAATTTCTCCCTCTAATTTTTGTTTTCCTTTGGTTTGGGAAGAAGTGGGTACAATACTCTCATGAGCAGGTTAAAGGCATAATTTCTTGCATATTTTCAGTTTCTGCCCCCTGGGTATCTTGCTCAACGGCTGGGTCAATTGGTATTGCATCATCATGGCCAGATTGCACATTAGGGTTAACCTATGGTTATAGGGTTTTATGCTGAAAAAATTTTGACCATGCCATAGGAGAGGCATCCCTAAGAGATCTTTCTATTAACAACTTAATTAGGGCATGGTGGGTGATAGAATTGACATTTCCTTTTTGGGTCTCCTCGGCACTGATGCATAGCATATTGTACAAGAAATTGGGGATATTTATTGGAAGATTATGCCTTACATAACTCGATAATTTAAAATGATGTGCGTGCAAATTGGAAAATCTTCCTTCACATGGAAAATACCTGATAATATGCATAGCCAACTCATTATATGGCGGAGGGATAGACATTCTTTTGCACCCTTGTTTGGTAATCTCTAGAGGAGGGTCACCTGGTAGGGTAAACTGGGCCCTAGCTGATCTGGCATCATGAACATTAGGGTAGTGCTCTCCAACCATTGGTAATACAGTAACTTCTACTATCTTTTCCTCTATGATGACCACTGTCAATCCCCATACAGTTGCTTTCCCTTCTTCAAATGTACTTGCAAATTTAGATGTTGAGTCTTCATCAAATTCTGTTAACTTTAAGAAATACCCTAACCAGCCACATGCATTAAACCTTCTTACCGCTTCAACATCTGAAAGTAACACACCATGTACTACCGGTTTGTGTCTCTACAATTGGCCTCCCATATGTGCTTGCCAATTTTCAATTTTTCTGCTCTGTAGTAGATAAATGCCTTATTCCTTTTTTTTTGAATTTCAAACTACTCATTTTTTAAAAACTACGGGCTTCCTTCTGAATTCCTCTGTTATCCTCAACATGAACAATGGTGATGCATTTTAACAAGAGAAATTATAGTTCTTATTACGGGTTGCCACATAATTTAATTATAAGTCACATCAGGTCTGACAATCAGAGATAATTTGGGAATAAAGGTACGAATATTGTGCGATATAGTAATGGGACTTTAATGAGACAAAGATGAAGTACAGATTTGAGGTGACGTTAAATATTTTAGGAGTAAATAGAAATGACATTTTAGGAATTAATACACTTCCCTCCCCCCTACGAAACATTGACAAGTGTCCACACTTGGCATACTTGGCACGAGGAATGGAACTAGCTTAATGTCGCAATGATACATTTACTGCAGTACTAGATATAATCATTGAAATCTATGTGTTAAAAATAGAAATTTTTTTGAAAATCTTGTACCTGTCATTCAATCTTTGCACATGATAGGAAAAGATGGCAAGAGTGGAATGAAAGTGGCAGTGGCTTGCGTCAGCGTACTCGGCTCTTATTGAAAGCAATTAAAGGAAAAGGTTGATGACGTGGGTGGGTGGAAGATAAAGAAATGAGATGAGTTGGAAAGAAGAAGTAGAAATTGAATGGAGGAATGAACTTCATGCAAACACAAATTTTTTATTATGGACATGCTCGATGGAATTCTATTGAAGAGTTGCAGGAAGAAGGTTTTCACCCTCTGCTGCAGGAAGTGTTACCTACTGCTCGTTTGAAATTTGTTGTCAGAATTGCTACAGGAAGTCTTCTTTTGTTTGAGGTTGGTGATACAAATTTAATCGATGTCCATTGACTAATATCTTGAAGTGTACTGGATCAATTTTTGTCAACTAGATGATTCCATTGTTGAAGACATGGTTTATTTCATATGGCCCCAACCATCTTGTCTGCAGCGTGCTTGGTATTTCCTTGAATCTTGAATCATATAGTAATGCCCAATCACCAACTTGAAACTGTTTGTTCTTAATATGCGAGTCATGCCACTTTTTCCTTTGCTTCTACACTATTTCAATGTGCTCCAGGGCAGATTTGTGCATTTCATCCAAGGAAATGAGATGCAGCAATCACTCTTTCTGTGTTGCAGGAAGATCAATATTTAACTCCAATGTTGTCCGCAAAGTTTTGTGTTCAAATTCAATGGGTAGCATGGCTGCTTTTCCATATAATAGCTCAAATGGAGTAAACCCTGTAATGGTTTTCCAGGTTGTTCTATATGCCCAGACAGCTTCTGATAGTTTGCTGCTCTAGTCCCGGTGATGCAAATGAACTATTTTTGTTAAGATGGCTTCTATTTCCTGATTTGTAACTTCAGCCTGTCCATTGGTCTGAGGGTGCTAAGGGCTTGACTTCTGATGTCTTATATTATATCTTTCATGAGCTCTATTATTAGATTGGAAGTGAATTGGGTGCCTTGGTCAATTACAAGTTCTCTTGGTACTCCATATCTAGTGAAAATTTCATCATACAAAAATTCTGCAACCTTATGATCCCAGGCATGTTTCATGTCTTTTACTTCAACCCATTTGGTCAAATAATCAGTGCACACCAGGATGTAAGACTTCCCATTAGATGGAGGATCTATTGGGCCAATGAAGTCTATGCCCCATTTGTCAAATGGAGTTACCACCACCTATGGATTTAGGGGCATTTCATCTGATATGGTTGGTCGGCCCATTCTCTGACATTTATCGCATTTCCTTGTGTAGCTAGCTGCATCCTTGTGAAGTTTGGGCCAGTAATATCTAGTTGTTAAAATCTTTGGGTTGTCCTTTTCGCTAGAAAGTGTCCTCCACACGGCTCATTATGACATGCATGGAGAATGTCATATGTCTCATCTTCTTGTACACATCTTCGCATTACTTGATCAGGTCTAGTGTAAAATAGTATGTTATCAATCCAAGAGAAATTAAAGCTTTTCTCGGCAAGTAGTCTCCTATCCTTATAAGAAAAATGTGTTGCCATTTTGTTAGCTGCAAGGTAATTAGCTATGTCAGCATACCATGGACTTTGGATAGAAATATGAAACAAATGCTCATCTATAAATGCATCATCTATCAGAGTAGTATCTTCTTCAGCATGGTGAATTCTGGATAGATAATCAACTACTACATTTGCCTTGCCAGGCTTGTCAACGATAGTAATGTCAAATTCCTGCAAAAGAAGAAGCCATCTTGCTAACCTACCTGTGATGGTAGGTTTTTTCATGAGATATTTTATTGTTGCATGGTCAGTATGAACAAAAATAGGATAACTAGTTATGTAATGACAAAATTTGTTTAGAGAATAAACTACTGCTAGTAATTCTTTCTCAATCATTGTATAGTTTAACTCTGGTCCATGGAGGCTCTTGCTAATGTAGTAAATTGCATTCTCTAGGTTACTAGACTTTTTTCCTAGGACAACACCTATTTCTAAAGCATCTATATGAATGTGAAATGGCAAAGACCAGTCAGGGCCCCTAAGTATGGGTGCAGTTGTCAACAGTGACTTAAGTTGCAGGAAGGATTCATCACATTCCTTTGTCCAATTAAATTCAGCCTCTTTGGTAAGAAAAGTATACAGAGGACTAGCTATTTGGCTAAAATTTTGGATAAACCTCCTATAGTAGCCAACATTTCCTAGGAAAGACCTAACATCCTTTTGCTTTGTAGGAATAGGTAGTGTGAGAATTACCTCTATTTTTGTAGGATCTACCTGGATGGGACCCTCGGAGATAAAATTTCCCAGCACTACGCCTTCCTACATCATCATGAAGCATTTCTCACTGTTGAGAGGCAAGTTGTGTTTCTGACATCTGATTAGTACTCTTTCCAAATTCTTTAGGGCTTCCTAAAAGGTGACACCAAATGTAATAAAGTCATCCATATATATCTCCATACAATCATGTGATATGTCAGCAAAGATTCTAATTACAGCTCTCTGGAAAGTAGCTGGTGTATTGCATAAGCCAAATAGTAATACAAAATAAGAATATGTGCCCCAGGGGCATGTGAATGTATTCTTCTCCTGATCTTCTAGAGCAATGTTGATCTGGTTGTAACCGTTGTATCCATCTAGAAAGGAGAAGTATTTCTTACCAGCCAGAGTGTCCAGGACTTGATCAATAAAGGGTAAACGAAAATGATCCTTCTTTGTGGCATTATTCAACTCTCTTTAATCCACACATATTCACCATTTCCCTCCTTTCTTAGGTACAATGACCAAAGGTGATACCCACTTGCTATTAGAGATTGGATAGATGAAACCAACATCTAGTAATTTTTGCAATTTAGTTTTGACTATTTCTCTCAATGCTAGGTTTATCCTTCTTTGAGGCTGATGGAGTGGTAAGTTGCCATCATTAATGTAGATCCTATGGGTTCAGAGTTTGGGGTTCACACCTAGCATATCTCCATGATCCCAAGCAAAGGCTTTCTCATGCTTACGCAAGAGTTTGGTTAACAATGCCAATTGTGGGGGTGGCAACTTGTCGTTTACATGGAGATTGTGACCAGGGGAAATTTCCATAGTAGTTTTTAGCTCTACCATTGACATCTCAGGTACTAGGCTTGTAGCTACTTCACATGGCAATAATTGGCTAATTATCTTAGGTCTTGCTAGAAAGACACAGTCCTCATAGGTACATAGCTGTAAAATAAAACTTTCAAAAACATCCTTTGCTACTATACACTCATTTGTAAGAATACTCTATATTACATCATCTTCTTCTTGCATTTTCAGAAAAGACTGTCTATGCATCATCATAAGCTGGGCAGTAGAGTTGACCTCTTCTTCCTCATCCCCTAGTTCTGGCCAAATAGGTTCTCTCAAGTCTGGTTGAGGGTGGGCAGGAGGATAGAGTGCTAGCTTCTTTATTGCTTGACCATTTGAAATTGTCATACTTCCTGATCTGCAACTAATTTTTGCATCAGTGGTGGCTAACCAAGGTCTTCCTAGGATGATTGGATAGCCAACAAAGTTTACTTTTGGTGATAAGATGAGAAAATCAGCAGCGTATTCCCATGAGTCTAAGGTGACTACCACATCTTCTATAAGACCATCTGGAGTGACTGTTGAACTATCAGCAATTTGTAACACTATTAGAGTTGTTCTCAAGCCCTCTATACTTAGTTTCTGCATTGTATCTTTGGTCATTACATTTATGGCTGCTCCCAAATCAACTAAAGCATTTTTAATAGATTGTCCATTAATTATCAAGTCAACTACTGGACTTCCAGGGTCTGAATACTTGGGTATAACCTTTCCCAACATGATATCTGCAAGTTTCCCTATTACATGAACTATTCGAGGGTCCTTTTTCCTTCTAGGCTTTTTAAGGCATGCATCCTTAATAGCTTTTCCATAGATAGGAACGTCTTTGATAGCTTGAAATAGAGGGATTTGGATGTGCATATTTTTCAGCTGCTCAAGAATATCAAATGACATTTCTTCTTGGGATATAGGCTTTTCTATGGTGAGCCTTTGTGGAAAAGGAGGGTCAACTAAGGTTTTAACATCAGTTTTTCTAGATTTTTGAGTTGATTGGGTGGTATCTTGAAATGTAGCCTCTGGAAGAGGTGTTGATGTTGCAGGAGTGTCTGCAACTTCTATGATAATAGGATGTTCAGGTGTAGGCAGAGTAGTACTGGACCTCAAATGGATATCAGATATCTCTAGTGTGTAGGCAGGATATTGCTATGTATCAGTGATATACATTGGCTGATGTTGTTGTTTTCTATTTGGATTAGGTTGCGCCTGAGCAGGTAATTGGGTATGCTTTGGATTAGGGCTAGTGGTTCCAGGAGGTGGTATTATTGCAGGAGGAGGGACTAGAGGTGGCAGTTGTGGAAAAGCAGGATTTTGGTTAGGCCACTGTGGAGGCCCCCTCCATTGGTTATTTTTCTGCCAATTTCCTTGCGATGGTTGCCATTGATTTTGCTGGTTAGGCCACTAGTTATTTTGCTGGTTAGGCCACTGGTTATTTTTCTTGTTAAGCCACTGGTTATTCTAGGTCAGCTGAGAGTACTGAGAAGGATTCTGATAGCTTTGGTTGCACCATTGACTATAATAAGGATTTGAAAATTATAATGGGTCCTGAGGCATACCTTTTCATGAAGCCCATGGTCGACATTGAGCAATGAAGAACACTTGCTCATCGTCTCCTTCTATCTTCATGTACTTAGTGAATACTAGACTTTTATGCATTACTGGAAGCATAACTTTTGTTCCATTGGTTCTCTGAAGTATTTAGCATGATCATACAAATGATATCAAGTTGACATCAATGACAATACAAACCATTAACTGATTTAATGTCTTGCATCATCTTCAACTTAATATAGTCAATCATTTAATCAGTTATATGTCATCAATCTCTCCCTTTGGCATTGATGGAAACATGCTATATTATCACACTATACTATTTCTACAACAATATGAAATACAGTTGTTGAGATTCATCAAATTACCAAACAGTTTGCTTTGATAACCGATAAACTGTCTGACCGTCGGTAAGCTCTGTGTAAGCTTAGATTTGATTCTTGTAGCTTTCATTTTTCTTCTTTTGATGTGTTGTGACCTCTGTTGGTGTCAATTTTCTCTTTGAATGTTCTCCATCTTTGATATCACTGTCTTTTATTTGCAACTTTTATACAAATACTCTCCCTTTGGATATGATCTCTCCCTGTTTGGAGTAATCTGATAATGAATAGTTTATGATGATAATAAGGAAATATTCTCTCCCTTTGACAACAATGCCAAACAAATATTTTACAAATATCTGACATTCTGTCGACTAAATCCTTCTTTCCATAATATATTCCTTGAATTTCCTTTATCCATTGTCAATATAACTATCTTCTCTAGTGCTTGGTTCTGATATATACCTTTCTATATACAGATGTAGCATTGAATTTCAGCTTCTGCTTGCATCAATCATGATTGATATTCTGATAATATATGGTTGATGCAGCCTTCAGTCTTTTTAGTGACTGTTAGACATGGGTTTGACCCCTAGTCTCTTTCTCAGGTACTCAAATGT
>MU226231.1:35720-80513 GCA_018584345.1 Thuja plicata
AATTTTCACTCTTCTGAAGTGAGCCCTGTTAGGAGCCAACCCTATTAAAGGTTACAAACACACTGTTAAGTGTGACCTTGTTAGAGGATTTTCAATACATAGGTTGTCACTAAGTATTTTGCATCTATGCTACCATCCTTGAATCAGTCTCATGACTGTCAATAGGCTTTATGCAAAAATCTTACTACCATCCTTGAATCAGCCTCCTTCTTAGACTGTCAATAGGCTCTAGGTAAGACCGGTGCTACTATCATGAGTCAACCTTCTGGTAATCTGTTAGGATATACCTCAATTACAAAATACTATTAAGTCCTGCTCTGTTAAGAGACTTTAATGCTTCAATGGTTAAACTGAAACAAAATGACATGTTTCTAATGCAACTGAATTACAGATTTTTAGATCTATTTACTTACAATGTCTTTCTGATCAATGTATCAATTTAATTCCTTTGTACTTAACTCTTTCTTCTTGGTGATGTTGTGATTCACTATCCGTCGGTGTCTGCAGAATACTTTAGCTCTCCCTCAGCTTGATTGATCAGGACTGCATGAAGTTAATCCTTCATTAGTTTCTCTTCAGCATCTTCTATCAGTTCACTCCCCCGTGTATCTGATTGCATATCGACTCTTTTGGAATGAATTATGCTTGTCTCTTAAATAGACATGATTTTCCTTAATTCTAGGTTCTTTGATTCTTGATTCTTGGAGTGAAAAACAATCCAGCCAAATTGATTTATGGCTTTAACTCCTGATTTATCTCGTAGTTATCTTCTTGCCAACTGTACAAATCACTTACTTAATTGTGGTTGAATAAAACAAATAAAACAACCAGTTAAGTTTATCCTTTAGCTCTGCCAGCTAGATATTTTTTCATTTTCTGATCTCTCTGTTCCGTTGGTCAATTCTGCAGTTCATCGCCGGTGACAACTACCAGTTCTGTCGGTGTCACTTCAATTATCTTCGGGATCTCCGTCTATCGGGCATCATTGAATCTTTGTTCGTCGGGCAACACTAATTTTACCTTGTTGGGTATGATGTGATTTTGCTTCGTCGGGCAACACTGTCTTTACCTCATCGGGCATCACTGTGACTTTAATCTCTATCTTTACCGATGGTGTGCACTCCACCGGTATAGTCTGTCACTTAGTGAATACTAGACTTTTATACATTGCTGGAAGCATAACCTTTGTTCCATTGGTTCTCTGAAGTCTTTAGCATGATCATACAGATGATATCAAGTTGACATCAATGATAATACAAACTATTAACTGATTTAATGTCTTGCATCATCTTCAACTTAATATAGTCAATCATTTAATCAGTTATATGTCATCAAAGGTAACTTAACTTATTCAACTTGTTCATTCAAATTTGTAGACTCTCCTAGAAGAAATATGCCATATTCGTCTCTTCTTCTTTCCCTTCGATGCATGCAAATTAATTCTTCACACTGGTGAAGCAAATTAAAAACTACAATCCACTAAAAACTAGCTTAGAAATGAAAAATGACTCAGAAAGTTTCTTAGCTTGACACCGTTCCCAGTAGCGGTGCCAAAAATGAACCACCTCACAATAGGTTCTTAGTAATCATGCCCAAATCCTCTCTTAGGAATAGTTTATTCAATCTAAGGATCACTTCTCCCACCATGAGGTGCATTTATTTTTTCAACCTAGGGACGTATACTTGAAATGGTACGGCACAGTATGTGCACTAAGTTTCTTAAAGAGTCACTCTACCTATGCTGCAAGAAAGTAAAATACATGAAAGGAATCTATACTCGAGCTGCAGGAAAGGAAACACACCTAATTACTGAAATGAATGCTACAAATTGCAAACTCTACTTAAGCCTATTCTTTCAACCTAGAGCATCCACTATAACTATCCTTGTAGGTGTTGCAGGAACATTCACAAAGTACAATGTTGCAGTAAGAAACTTTAATCTTCTATCTAGAATGTTGGAAATGCAGAAATTAAATTTATTCTACTCTACTCTAATCCACCTCCCAAGTGGGCCCCCTTGGTTGGCTTCTGCTAATCCATTAACATAGAAGATAAACCAAAAGTCACTTCATTATATTTCAAGAACTGATTACATGAGAATGGTACATAAAACTGAGAATGAACTTGTTGTGCAATATACAACAGAACAATGTATTCCAAAATCTCTGAACTTACAAAATAACAGTCTCTTCCCTATAAATAGAGGATTGACTTCTTTAGTCTAAAATAGAAAAGGGACCATCTAACTGAAACTATGCCAAAGAGAAAAAACAAAAAATGTAACAGCCCACGACATATGCAATGAAGTCTGGGTGACCAAGTCAACATGCTAGAAGTGCGGAGGGAATATAGCAGTGCTACATTCATGCATTTCTGAAACAGTGGCTCCTCATTTGCAGTAGCCGTGTCTTCTAATTCCATGATGGTTATTCGTTCACAGCTGGTCTTTAACATCCTCTTTGAATGTTGTCGACCACTCCCAAGCGGCTCCTACTTCCTGGCAAGTTAGTTATCATGCAAAGATATTCATACAAGTAGCTTAACCAAATTGATCCAGATATTAGAACACACATTTTGATTATTATATGAAATACTACAACATATATATAATATTGGCACAATATGACATGTCTATTCTACCCATATGTTTAATGGTTCTATTTGTACTTTGACATAAGTTCAACTAATTATAAGTCCATGAATGTTCTGGTAATACTTAAAAATAGAGTATAAAGATTAATATGATAGAGACAGTAAATGGTCTCATCAAGCACAAAAAAGGAAGATCCAAGGGGCTAGGACAAGGGCTAGGATCAATTGGATCAACCTTGGAGACAATAGCTCCAAGTTCTTCTTCCATGCCCTCAAAAAGAAGGAAGCTAGAGACAAAATTGACTACATTTGTGAGGGAGGGATCACTCTGAACTCCCAGGAGGATATTATTCAAGCTTTGCTAATTACTAGTCTCATTTGTTTACCTCAGAGGATTTTGGCCAAACAATGGATCTTTCTAGGATTAAAATTAGAGGGATCATCCCAAGGAAGATCTCTAAATAAGATGTAGAAATTTTGCGTAATGATATTATTATGGAGGAGATTAATAATTACATTCTTAAAATGAGTAATGACATAGCACCATGGTCAGATGGGATACCAATTGAATTCTACAAGGAGAATATCAGTTGGATTGGGAATGAATTGCTGCAAGTCTATGAGGATTCTTTTGGAAATAGATCCCCTAGTTCAGATATCAATGTTGGGATCAATAAACTCATCCCTAAAGAAGGTGAAAAAATCCTTATTAAGAACTGGAGGCCCATAACCTTGTTGGATGTGTCTTACAAAATCTTGGCCAAGGTGTTGGCTTTAAGACTTGAGAATATCCTCCCTCTGGTAATTAGCCCTACCCAAACATGATGTGTTAAAGGTAGATTCATCCTTGAAAATCTCTTAACCACTTGGGAGGCCATGGATTGGGCCAAGACTACCAATTATTAGACCTACATGTTGTTGATTGACTATGAGAAAGCATATGACTAAATTGAATGGAAGTTCATTCATATGATGCTTGATGGATTGGGGTTTCCTCCTAATTTCTGTAACATGGTCCTTACACTCATGAATGATGCCTCAATTGTTGTATAAATCAATGGAGCTAGGTCTGAGTAGTTTACTCTTTCTAGATCAATCACACAAGGATGCCCCTTGCCCCCACCCTTTTTGTTATGTTGACTCTTTATTCTATCATCTTAGAGATGAAACCCTTTATTCTAGAGTTCATGGAGTCACACTTCCTAATGATAAAGAGCTCTCTAACATTCAATTTGCATATGATACATCCTTTATCTTCAAAATGAATGAGGATAATATTCAAATAACCTTATGAGAAAACTTGATTTGTTTTGTGTTGCCTCGGGAAGTAAGGTCTCGATTGATAAATTTGTCTTGCTGGGTTGGGAAGAGAATCCACCAGCATGGTGTAGTAGGTTCTCTCTAGCATGGGGGGCCCTAACCATATGGTCATATATCTAGGTATACCCTTTTCTATGAACCCTAACCTTAAGGGTATGTGGAACTAGATTAAGGGTAAGATTGATAAGAAGTTGTTCAAATGGGAGAATCAATACCTATCTATGGCTGAAAGGTATCAGCTTTGTCAGAAGATCCTATCCTCTTATTCAATATATTACTCCTTAGCTTTTTCATTTAATCAAGGGAAAATTAATTATATTCAGAAATTAATCAGGAATTTCCTATGGTCGGATGAGAGAGGAAACAAAAAGACTCATTTTGTTGGTTGGGAATGGTGTACTAGGAGTAAGGAGCTAGGGGTCTTGGTTTGAAGCACCTTAAGATCCAAGGGATCGCCTTGGATGTCAAATGGATTTCTAAATCCTCCCAAGGAAATGAGACTTGAAAGACTCTTATTAGCAATAACATTAACCGAGGTACCCCCATTCATGCTAAGTTCTGGAAGGGCCTGCATTTGAATGATCTCCTAGCAGGATGATTGGATCTTAAGGTAGAGGGATCCAATGTCTTCAAATATATGTGGAAAATTTGGGGCTAGGTTAAACACTTAATTGGTAACACCAGCCTGTTGGACCAAAATGGGGTGATTTGTGGAGAGAGATCAATCTGGTGGAACCTTACCCATGGCACTAAACCAATTGATCTACTTCAAGGATGATCTACTCATAAATGGGCCTTCAAAGGGATAATTTGTCTAAAATATGTTGTAGTGGAAGGTAAAATGGTTGGCTGGAAAGAGATGGTGAACATGTATGATATCCCCCATTCCAATTGGAGAACCTATACAACTCTTATTGATACCTCCAAGTGCCTCCTTCTGCCCAAAAATTGTGGTGAGCCTACTGACTGACTACCACCTAAAAATGGCCTGATGGGACACCTTTGCCTCTTTTCAAAGCCAATTACATTTATAAACTCCTCACCCATAGCCTGGATATCATTGAGCATCTTAACTATAAATTTAGACTAAACTATGATCGACATACCCTGAGTAAGAAGCTATTGAATCTTTGGCATCATCTTATTGAACCCAATATTACCTACTTCCTTTGGCACCTCTTCCTACACAAGTTACCTTTTAATAATCCTAGTGGAGATCCTAATATCTGTTATGTCTGCAAGAACCTTGATCCTGTTGGCCATGTTTTCTTTGAGTGCTTCTTTTCTAAGGAAATTTGTAACCTATTTGGGCTTAACTTGAATGGAAATTTAATTTTTGGTCATGTGATTTTTGGTGTTATTTGGAGCAATGGTAAATGCATTAATTTATTTTGGTCTATTATTTATTCTTATATACTTTAGCATATCTAGAAACTAAGCAATGATGATATTCTTGGAGGTAAGGGTAGGTTTCTTACTAAGTCTCTTCATAGAATCATTTATTTTAACATCTCTTCATAGGTCTCAGTGCTCTTTAAACTTGAGGGAGAAAAGTTTTTCAATTTGATGAGAGATGGGAAAGTTGAGGTGGAGCTAAAAGAAGTGGTGTATGGATTTACCACTGTCAAATCTGGAGAGGCTAGAGATGAATTTGATTTGAGTTTGAGGGAGTTTCTTGAGCAGATTAGAGAAGACAGAAGGAAGGAGAGGTAGAATACTCCAGCCCCTCAGGTGCAAGCCACTACCAATGTGCTTAGTGTTCCCAGTGCACCCAATTCTCCCAGTACATTTGGTCCTCCGAGTGCTCCTAGTGTTCCAAGTGCCTTTTCACAGATTGGTCCAGATGCTGAGATTTTTTATGCTCCTATAGTGCGGGAGCCTAATACCTCTTAGAGAGGATGATATTGTTGGTTTTAAGTTTCTATAGTGTTCTTCCTTCTATGTTAATTTCATTGATAAGCTCTGTTGGAATAATGGAATGGTGTGTAATGAGAGGGGAGGGGTGAATCAGTACCATTAGAACATTTTGTCAATTAACCTTAATCCTTTATTAATCAAATCCTTACATTACCGACCATATGTGTTATTCTATCTTTATACATGTAATATCAATTCATAAACTTAATTTTCATGTAATCATTCATGAAATGTATCGACACATGACACAAGATTTGGTAATGCAGAAAACCCCTGTTAGAAGGTAAAAACTACAATGGGGATGAAACCCACAAAACTTCACTATCTGCAGAATGGAAGGGGTCGGTTAAGGCTTACAAGTTTGATCACTTCTGATGATCTTACCCTGTTAGGAGTAACATGTTTAGACTGGTTAAGGTCTACTCTATTAAGAGCTTTGGAAACACTGTTTAGTGTGCACTCAGTTAAGAGGTTTACAAAAGTATTGTTAAATCCACCTTATCAAAGGATTTCTTCTATTTGATACACTTGTTAGAATGTTTTCAAAAATACTTATTGACCTGAGTATATGCAATCTAGAATTGTTGATTACATATCCATTAAGTTCACAATATGATGTATCACCTATAGTGACTGATTAATACCTCTGTTCTACTCTATAGCCTTGGATCTTGTTCTTTATAACTGATTCCATATTTTGTTGTCCCTCTACATAAAACATTATCTTTGATCCATAGATGTGTCTGAGGCTACAATCATCATCACATCCTCTTGTTATGATTGATTACACATCTATTTATACAATGAATTTGAGCTAAATGAGTTTCACGCTTTATAGTGATAACTCTATGATCAAAGGTTTACAACTTGACCTCGATCTTCTAGTTTGCATTTTTTCAATCAGTTAGGCTAATTAAAACAATTACAATTACTTTACTTGTCCCTCAATAAATGGATTTTAAAGATAAGATTTAAGCTAAATATAAAAATTAAGTGTTTTATCTGACGTGTAATTTAGATCCACATTTCTTGGAATAAAATTGTCTCTCGGTAGACTGGTGCTCGGGTTTCTCTTTAGTTTTCCTATTGGCTTGCTTTGTAAACTTGTCTATCGGGTTCCTCTATTGTCTTCTCTATCAGTTTACACTATTGGGTTACACTATAAACTTCTATCGGGTTCCTCTATGAATTATGTTGTTAGTTTACATAGTGATCTATCTGTCCGGTTCCTCTGTACTTAACATTTTCGGTGACCTCTATTAATTGTTGTGTCGGGTTCCACTATAAACCTGTCTCTTGGTGATCATGTACCGATGGTTCAAAAATTGCTTCCTTTGCATAATAATGGAAAAATATGTCATCAATCTCCCCCTTTGACATTAGTATCAAAAATTGGTATGTGCAAGACTAAAATGTTTAGTATATACACCATGTGATCATTTTTTCAATATGACTCCCCCTATGTGTATGCTTCGATATAGTATATGTATATGTATATACACTTGCCTTTATATCATTTCCCCTTTTCACTTTATTTCTCCCTTTTATTATTTCTCTCTTTGTCACATATTATTTCCCCCTTTTTTGATAATAAGGACAAAGGTGTAATACTTACAACTTGTCAAAAATGTGGGAATGAAAGTTCTGCATGTCTTCCATTTCTCCTAAAGGTGTTCCAGGACCATGTGCTCCAATGTTATTCTTGTGTGCATATCATAGATCCTGTCAGTGACAGACATCTCTGGGGTGGCAATCAATTTTCTTGCTGAAGTCATATGTTGTTTCAGTAATGTAAGATTCGGTAGGAGTAGAGCCTGAAGTTCAGTTATCTCATCTCTGAATTTTGTTTCTACCTCTAAAATCTCAAGTCTCAACCTTTTAGCTTTCATAATATTTTCATAATGCAACTTGATTGCATTGTCATTGGTTGTAAGACCTTGTGCACTAGCATTTAGATATGCATCTATCTGTGCAATCTTTTCACTATTCTCCTTAGTGAATTTATCTATTGTGCATAACTTATGAACTAAGGTTATAGCTTCTAAAATGATTGGTTCCAATTCATTGACTAGTTCAGATATCTTTACCTTGTTCTCTGCCACTTCTTGGCTGATTTTCTCTGTCAATTTGTATTGATAATTTTTCTTTGCACGTTCTTCTATTGCCTTATCTGTATCTACATTCTGTGATGTGGTGGCATTTGTAAGAACTGTTAATTGATCAAGTATAGGAGCATCTTGATCAATGTCGGTATCAGGTACAATCTACAATAGTATGTCCTTTGTGGTTGTCTCTAGTACCTGTGTGTCTTTTGTCTCCTTTTTAAGCTTGTCTTGGATAGCTTTCCTTTTACAAATTTTTTCATACTTTGTAAGTGACTCTAGATCCAATGTCCTAGGATCGCAGTCTAGTATTTCAATGATCTCATCCAGGGTGACTAGATTCTTATTCTTTTTCTTCTTCTTTGAAAGTATAGTGGAGGCACTTGTATGCAGTACCATAGCAAGTTCCTTTTGTTGGTCTAATGTACTTGATGAAGGTTTTGGAGGTGTTGTGCCTTTTAACTGCTGCTTGGTTTCTACCTGTCGGTTTGGTGTGGACATCTCAACATTAAACTTAGATTTATATACAGCTTCTCCTTCGGTATCCTTTGGAGTGGAATAACCTTTCTTCTCTTCTTCACCTTTATCTTTCTTCTCTCCATCTGTTTCTTTCTATTCACCAGTTGTGTTTTTCTTCTCTTCTTCACCCTTATCCTTAGGTATGCTTGCATCATTGTTGGGTGACTTCTCCTTTTCTGAGATGATATTGATAGCTTGTATCAATAATGGCATTTGGCCTAGTATATTAACCTCTGCAGCATCCATTGTTGTGTCATGCTCCTTGATCTAATCGGAGGTAACATTGACATCTTCATTTGCCTTAAATTCATTGGAATTATCTTTAGTGATATCTATTATTGTCACATCTTGGATTGTGACATTTGTTGTGTCTCCTAATGACTGCAAAATCTGAGGTATGTCATCCATTTCTTTACTAGCTTTGGTGTTCAATTCAACTTGATTGTCATCCTTAGTGTCATTTGTAAGAACGTGATTTGGGCTTGGTATAGCCTCTGTTTCTTCATTGTGAGGCTTGTTGGTAAGTTCTAATACTCTCTTAGGGCTTGTGTCCTCTTTAGGGACATTGATTATTTGTCTCCAAGTATCCCCACTTTCCTTGTCAAGATCAATTAAGCTTCCTTGTAGTACTTTTTAGGCTCTCAATTTTGTTGAGAACTTATTTGAATGTGACTTTATCATTTCTTCAATTTCTTCCACTTTGGACTCGAGTGGCATAACAGAAACTAGGGATCTTTCCCTTATCTTTTTTTTAGAATTTAGTGCAAATGTCCACCTTGCCGATAACATGTCTACAAGTTCTTGCGGCATCTTATTTTAAAATTGTATAGGTATATATTTGAAAATACACATTTTCATGATGATGGCTTCTTCTATCTTATTATGATCCTCGAGATTCAGAGTTAGCCATTTTCTAATCTTAGGCTCAGATATTGAACCTGACCTGATGATTTATGCAGCAACCTCATCAATTGTCATGGGAACTTTGTTCTTTATAGGTTGTTCATCTTGTTTAGTGTCTTCTATATCTTCCTTTCTTTGGATTAGTCTTTTTCTCCTCTTGGGTTCTGAAGTTTGTCAGTTTTGAGGCTTCCTCTTGTAAGTTCTCACTTGTCCTTTCTTAACCGGTGATGAACTTGTATCTTTTGTTATCTGACTCCTTGTCCGAGATGTAGTAGTAGTTATTGGCTTCTTTTGGGGTGGTGCATCAAACTCTATTAATTTGGAATCACTCACTTGTTCACCTTCACTGATAGGAGACTTTCCCTTGGTGTCTTGTTGTTTTTTTGTTTCTTCATCGTTTACCGATAACTTTTTCTTAAGTGTATTTACCATTTTATCCTTCTTTCTGTCGATTTTCTTCACTACTAGGCTGAACTTTATTCTTGCCTTAGCCTCTTCATAGGTTCCAAACCTTGGTAATGATTTGCTTAATGGTTCATTTAATAATGCTTCAATATCATTGGTGGCTTGATCTATGTTGATCTCATAGTCAAGTGGTGCTAACTACACTATCCTTGGTAGAACTAGTTTGATCAAGGTGGTATCGGTGTCTACCATAAAACAAATATCTATTTTATATTGTTCTACCAGTTGTTCTGGTATCCTCATCCTTTTCTACATTCTATCCTTGAATCTGAAATATTCATCCATGACTGATGTAAAGTAGTCACCTAGTGACTTAATGAATTCACCTATCTGAATTGTCATTAGTCAGGTAGTGTCCCAATTGACATTACCGATAGATGGGCAAAAGTATTGAAAGTAGAAAAATATGCACATTAGGACAAACTTACATGATTTATATTTCACTGATCTAATGGTCATCATGTTCTCCTCCAATTTCTTCATTAAAAGCTCAGATAAATCCAACTATAATCCCTTCTTTACAAGCTTGTGAGTAGTGTCTACTGCTCTAAATGCAATACTATTCATTTTTTTGTCTTGGAATATCTTGTATCCCAATACGAATGCACCATATTTAAAGTCTGGATCTTTGATGGAATTTACCTTGAATCCTCTATCATCCCATTTTGCACCTGTCATCTTCTCAATTTCAGGGTGAGGAGGGTGTTTGAGTGCCTTGGCCTTGTCAGCTATTAGATAACCGGTTACTGTGTGTATCACATCCCTAGTGATTTTTTTTGGCTTGTCCAGCCACATCTTTTGGTCATGCACTTTGCTCAGCACTATCCTGATCCATTCAATTTTAAACTCCTTCAGGAACATTAGGGCATTTGTTAGCACTTTCACCTCTATATGTTTATGTTCATCCTTGATAGCTCCATCTGTACAAAGCTTCTTGTAAGCTTTCTCAACCTCCAGATCTCTGATTTCTGCAACTTTGCAATGGATATATGCTCGGACATCCTCAATTAGAAAAAACCCTAGGTGGTATGCTTTAAAATACACCAGCATCATTGGGTTGTGAAGCAACCTCTGGACATAACTTGTATTGATGTTCTTCACAAGTGGTGTTCTTGATTAGGTTAACATTTTTCTCCTTTGCGTTCTTGATCTTGGAAACGCGAGATGTGGTTTCCAAGGTTTCTAAAAATTAGGGTTTTTCCTATAAATAACAATGAGCTTGGTGAGTCTTAAGTTACTCACTTGTCCTGTTGTAGATGTTGTAGATATGTCTGAATGTTGTGAATCTTCTTGTGAGTCACTCTGCAATCTGGTCGCTTCTCTTTGCCCTGTGCTCTGCTTCTTCGCTCTTAATTGCATGGTGAGTGAATGAGATATTTCGTCACCTTTTTATAAATGATCCCCTAAGTGGTGCAATAAATTCTCTACCCACTTCTCGGTGTTTGAAGATGGAGTCGCTCAGGTATCACACAAACTTCCAGCTTGGGGTAAGTGATAACTCACTTAACCTTTCACATGTTTACCGACGGTGCTCAGCAAGTGGCAAAGACTTCAAATGTATTTTACATGATTATCGACGCGTCTCATTTACATTGTTAACTTAGATTTTGTATGTACACTGAAAATTCTCAGTAAGCATTGACTGACGAGATTGGATTCACACATTCTTAACAAGTAGTACCATAGTGCATCTTTAATCATGCTAGTTTGGCACTTTATCAATGTATAATGGAACTGATGTAAAGTATAACTTGGTATAGTGCAGTTCCATACTTACTTGTTCTTCTTAGGTAGGGGTGGTGATGTCACCAGATCTATTGGATAAGGTGTCACTATTTGTATTTCTTTTTCCAACATCATCAGTGTTTGTAGCTTTCCTCCACATTTTGTTTCTCATCTTTCTGATGTATTCAATGGTGTTTCCATTGGGAAAACTGCTTGTCTCTATCACTTGGTCTCTATAGTCCTTGCTTAGATGACCGACCCTATGACAGTGTAAACATGTCATCCCAGGGTTATTCCACCTTCTAGACCTTCTTATCCATTTTCTCATGCAGTTTGCAGATATGTGTCCATATCTACCACATGTTGTGCAGTTTGTCCATGTATTGTAATCCCAAACATATGAGTTACTGAGTCTTTTTGGTTGATAAGAATTTTCTTGTTCTTTTGGCTTCCATGCTTGCTTTTTCTTTTTTTTGCATACAAGAGATGTGTGTTCATGCATTTTTTAAGTATGACAATATTTTTCCATGTAGGTTTCCTTCTTTGGTTGTTTCACCTTAGTTTTACATTGATATTCTTTATGTCCTTTCTTGTTATAGTTATAACAATTTCCTATGAATATAGATGTGGATTTAGGAATACCTTTAATTCTACTTCTACAAACATTTGATGCGTGGCCTGGTTTTCCATAGTGATTGCATGATTTCTTCCTTGGTCTTGGATTTGCGTAGACATCTTTTTTATCATCTTGGTATGGTGATTCTCCATGCTCGATATTACCCTAATTGGGTATTGTTGTTGAATATTCTTTGTCCATCCAAAAAATCATCCATTCTTTTTGTACTTTCTTCAACTTTCTTGATCATACCATTGTGTTGCTGTTGAATCCTTACTTCATGCTTCAGTCTTTCATTTTCTTCTCTTATCTCACCAATAGCTTCTAATTTTCCATTGAGTTCTATGTTCAGTTGGTTTTCTTCCTGAATCATAAGAACTATCTGATTGGTGATCTCATGATGATGTTCAGTAAGTCTTTGTATTTTTGATTCTTTCTCTTGTAGCTTTTCAGTAATCTTCCTCCTGTCATCAATAGCTAATGTTCTTTCTTGCTCGGCTTGTCTAGCATTATTCATAACCTCAATCATCCTTACCATCTGTGTCTCTTGACCAATTTGCAATGATTTCACTTGTCCATCCAAATGTTGATTGATTTCATTTAGGCTTGTAATGCTTCCTTCAGATGTGTCTGATGTATTGCTAGATGTGGATCATGTTGACTCAAATAAATCAGGTATCTCTTCTTCATGATAGTTTGTTTCATTACAAAAAGATTCCATAACCTTTCTTTCATCTAGTAGGTCTCTCATATTGAATCTATCTTCTTTGTATTTCTCATAGAAGATCTGTATCTCTAACTTCTAATTCTCAATACTCTTGTCTAGCTTATACCTTTCCATAGTATGATCTTTTCTCTCAAGTGATTTAAAATTTTTCAAATAAGAGATCTAGCTCTGATACCAATTTTTGGAATAATGGAATGGTGTGTACTGAGAGGGGAGGGGTGAATTAGTGCCCTTAAAGTTTTTTTTCAATTAGCCTTAATCCTTTAGTAATCAAATCCTTGCATTACCAACCATATGTGCTATTTTGTTTTTATACATGTAATTTTAATTCATAAACTTAATTTGCATGTAAACATTCATAGAAACATTCATGAAATGTATTGACACATGATACAAGATTTGGTAACACAGAAAACCCCTATTAGAAGGTAAAAACTACGGTGGGGATGAAACCCACAAAAATTCACTATCTGCACAATGGAAGGGGTCGGTTAAGGCTTACAAGTTTTATCACTTCTGATGATCTTACCCTTTTAGGAGTAACATGTTTGGACCGGTTAAGGTCTACTCTGTTAAGAGCTTTAGCAACACTGTTTAGTGTGCACTCGGTTAAGAGGTTTACAAAAGGATTGTTAAATCCACCTTCTCAAAGGATTTATTCTATTTGCTACACTTGTTAGAATGTAGTCAAAAATACTTATTGACCTGAGTATATGAAATCTAGAATTATTGATTATAGATCCATTAAGTTCACAATATAATGTATCACCTATAGTGACTGATTAATACCTATGTTCTACTCGGTAGCCTTGGATCTTGTTCTTTATAACTGATTCTATCTTTTGTTGTCCCTTTGAATAAAAATTTGTCTTTGATCCATAGATGTGTCTACGGCTACAATCATCATCACATCCTATTGTTCTGATTGATTACACATCTATTTATACAATAAATTTGACCTAAATGAGTTTCACGCTTTACAATGATAACTCTATGATCAAAGGTTTACAACTTGACCTTGATCTCCTAGTTTGCATGTTTTCAATCAGTTAGACTAATTAACACGCTTACAATTACTTTACTTGTCCCTTAAGAAATAGATTTAAAGCTAAGATTTAAGCTAAATATAAAACTTAAGTGTTTTATCTGACGTCTAAGTTAGATCGATATTTCTCAAAATAAAACTATCTCTCAGTAGACTGGTGCTCGGGTTGCTCTTTAGTCTGCCTGTCAGATTTCTCTATAAACTTGTCTATCGGGTTCTTCTGTTGTCTGCTTTGTTGGTTTACACTGTTGGGTTCCTCTATGAATTATGTTGTTGGTTTACACATTGATCTGTCTGTCAGGTTCCTCTATACTTAACATTTTTGGTGACCTCTGTTAATTATTGTGTCAGGTTCCACTATAAACCTATCTCTTGGTGATCATGTACCGAAGGTTCAAAAATTGTTTCCTTTGCATACTGATGGAAAAATATCTCATCAAACTCCTTATATTTTATAAATATGTAAAGGTCTTTACAAACTTCTGTGAGAGGCTGAGTAATAGCCTACAACTTTTGATCTGATACAATGTATGTTTCTAAATTATAATCAATAGCAATAAATATTCTTTTATTTTGAATTTAAAAGAATTAAAAATTCTATTAAGCCTCATCCACTTGTTTCTAATCCATCCACTTTCATCACTTTAATCCTATCTTGGGTAAGTGCACCAAGATGGTGTGCAAAAAGGGGGGTATAAGTGGCCACTATTTTTTCTGAAATTGGGTAAACCTTAACTTCGAAGAGAAATTCGAGGGTCATGCAGTCAAAATTAGGAATTGTGAAAAAAATAAGAAATGTGGTCCTCTGAATCTAGTTTCTACACTACTTAGGTTTTTTAAAAATGGATACGATTAAGAGAGTCAAACCCATTGCGCACGAAACATTGTTCCTAAATTTTTTAGAAAAACATAACATAGTGTATTTCATGCACATCACAAAAGACATAGTTAGATTTAATATTTTGAAAAAGCCTTTGCTAGAATGATAGGTAAGAGTGAGAGCTAGAATTTTTCTAATTTTTTGTTTATTTTCTATTGAGTATTTTTTTTATAATTTTTTGAAGTGGCATGATCCTGAAAATCAAGTGTCTGTTCATGCGTTGGGCATAACTTGCATCAAAATAATTGAAAATGCATTTTTTTGTAGAAAAGTGTATAGAATCAAGTGTAGAATAACAATATGTAATTTATTTTGAATTTGGCCAAGTAGATCAAAAATTATTAGGAAAATGGTAGACATATGTCTCTGAGAACTGTGAAGACATTGGTAAAGAAAATTAAAGTTTACTATGCTAATGTTGTCCAAAAATAGAAAAATTTATATGGTTAGAAAGATGAGAAGACATGTGAGATTATGGTGGTAATTTTAGAGATACCCACTTGATGATGTTCAAAATTGATGAAGAGGAAGTCGAGAAATCATCTTGCAAGAACAAAAGACGTGTAAAGGGAGAGAAATAGAGGGAAAAGGGGCTTCCAAGCCTTAGGGTTATTGTCCAACCCTCTTACCTATCCATAATGTGTACGGGTTCCTAAGTACTAAAAAACCTAACCAGGTTTTGTAAGACAAAAAGTAGCTTTCCTAGTTCTTCATAACCCATACAGGTTATGTAGATCTAAAAGCATAAGTTTTAGTTCTACATAACACATACATGTTATGAAGAATTAAAAACATATACTTGTAAACATAGCATACACTACAAAAATGTATATACTTACATATGTAATATGTGTGTATAAATATATGTATATGTAAATGTGTGTGTGTGTGTGTGTGTGTATCTTATTTTCTCCTTCTCCCTCTCCCTTTCTCTCCCTCTTGGTGCAGAAGCACCATGGCTACTAGAGTCACTAGAAAGACCTAAGGAGGAAGCTATGAAGGAAAGAAGATAGAGGATACCTACAAGGTCTTTTAATGATATAACATGGCTATTCAAGCCATTTGAATGTAATTGAAATTTCAAAATCATAATATGGATGTAATTTCCAAGGTGGGCAAATAATAGCCTATAAGGACTAATTGTGGGATTGATGGGTAGATTAGGAGTTTTAATAGGTTCAAAATGTTTATAAGGTCATCCAAAATTATAAATGGGCCATTAGGTGTTTAGTTGTCAAAGTTGACAACTTCTTGTCAACTTGACAACATTGTATATCTTTTGTAATTGCTAAAAATGGGAGGACACTTAGTTTCTAACTTATCTTGGTCAGTTCTAAGGTAGTTTAAAAGGTTATTTTTGGTTCTAAGGGACCAAAAGAGTCCATAAATAATGTATAGACCAATGGAACACAAGGAGGAGTTGATGTAATAGGTTTGGAGATCAATGAAGTTTGTTATTTCTACATTTTCCATGTTTTGACAGTTAAAATGGTCTTGGTGCAGAGACCATAACTTTCTAATGCATTGTTAGATTAGTCTGAAATTGGGATATGTTGGGTAAAACCTAGTTACTCCCCTTATAACTAGAGAGATATTTGATATAATTTTCCCTTCAAAAGTTACTAGATACATAGTAGATGTCTATCAAAACTGTTTTACTTCTCTAAGACTGCACGGTCAGAAAGTTTATAATTTGGGGTATCAAATGAAGCTTTAGAACCCTAATATTTTGTGTGGTTATATTTTTGGATGTTACCAACAACTTTATTTTTTTCTGGATAAATTCATCTCATCATCTTGAAGGTCAAATAAACCAATCTCATAAAACTGTCCTGAGATAGAAGGAAATTGGGCCTAGTAGTAAAAGTGGAGCAACACTTTTACGTACACCTGGTTTAAAGGAGTGATGGTTGATTTTGAATTATGTTTAGTAAATTATAAAAGGGTATCTTTAAGTGTATTTTTTTTGTTAAGTTGTTTGGGAAAATTTTGAGAAAATGGCAGATTACCCGTTTGACAGGGCTACTAGGGAGGAGGCCTAATTTGGGACAGTAATTAGAGAATTTGATATAAAAAAAAGGGTGTCTTGGGAATTTTTTACCTATTGAATCAAGTTTAAATAGGTGTGATAATACTCTAGGATGGCTTGGGAAAATTCTTGGGGTTTTGGAGTTGTTTAACCCTTATTGGTGCAAGAAGGCCTAGTGGAGAAACTAGGGAACATAGTGTGGTTTTGAACAAGATGTGAGCCTCTTGGTCTGGGAGTGAATTTATCATTAGGATCTAAATTATCTCTCTCTCTCTCTCTCTCTCTCTCTCTCTCTCTCTCTCTCTCTCTCTCTCTCTCTATGTTCTGGTTCATTCAAGAGAAAACATTTTGACATAATAAAAACACGTATGGGTTTTGTAAAACTATGGATATAGTGCATTTAATACCAATATGAACATTGGAACTTTAGCTCAATGTAACTCATTCGGGTTATGAATGAATATAATCCATACATGTCCCATTGACGTAAATATCATTCCCAATGGCCTAAAAAATAGCATTGCAACTTGTTCCAAGGGCCCACTACACATTTTCATGTCTTTCTGCCACAGTATCATACATGGTTTCATGTTTTTATGTCACATATGATTTCAAATGATTGATTTATATTGTTTTTTTTTATTTAATTTATTTTAGTGTTAGGACTTAGTATTATAACAAAATTATGATAATTTGCAGTTTTTTTGGTAATTGATTATGTATGTTCATCATGATATTATGTGTAGGACAATCAATATCAACAATAGGAAAGAACAAGAGAGGAACAATTAAAAAATGAGAGTCATCAAAGGAAAGACAAAGGGAGTGTATGAGGAGATTACGTGAAGGTATGTCATCTAATGCACCTAATGAAAGTGATGAACATGAAACATTTCAAATTGATATGATGAATGCACCAAATGAAAATGATCAACATACACCAATTGAAATGCATGTGACAGATGTACCTAATGAATGCGATGAACCTACACTATTTCAAACTGATGTGATGAATGCACCTAATAAAATTGAAGAACATACACCATTTCAATTTGATTTGATTAATGCACCTAATGTACCTAATGAAAATGAAGAGCATGCACGAATCTTAACACCTCCTAGAATAATTCGTAGAAAACCAAAGTTTCTAATTGCCATTGATGAAAATATTTAGAGTCCAATGAATGATAAAATTTATGAAATATCTTGTGAAATAATGATTAGAATAATGTGGAATAACTATTTTTAAAATTTGAATCAAGCTAGAAGATGTCAATTAGTTGTTGAAATGATTAAAAATCTGAAATTTAGAGAGACAATGAAAATTTTGGGTTTAAGAACATCTGAAAATAATAGTGAAAGAACCAATTTGAGAAATTTATTTGATGCATAGCAAGCCATTGGTTCAAAATCACCTACTAAAGATGCTAATGTTACTCGACGTGTCATCACATCAACCATAATGGGAAAGGAAATGAAAAAATCTCGTTTAATAAACAAAACAAGTAAATCATTAAGGATAAGTAGAAGAACATTACGTAATGCCTTAGGGAGGTGAGAGAAAATTGAGGATCCCAACAATAATTCTCTTTGGGCATCCTCAGTTAGACTCCCATGCAAGGACAAGGTTGTTGTTGATGCACTCATAACATTAATTGAATTTTTTTGGCATGACAACACAAGGGTTTCACCCAACCAAAGAGATGTTGTTAGAAGGCCAAATGGATCTAGAAATCATGAGCCACATCCAAAAAACTATTTAGATATGACTCAAACACATTTTTATGAAAGGTTTCTTCAAATCTTATTTCAAATTAAAATTAGTCAAAGATATTTTGAGATGACAAAACCATTTTATGTTAAGATTAATCATGCATGTACTACATATTGTTGTAGGGTCCATGTTGAATTTTCCATGCATTATGATATTTATCGTCATGTATTTTGTACTTTTCACACTAATGATGTTTTGCAGGAATGTGGTCTACAAGCACTCCCTAAGTCACCAAGAGAATTTATTTCAAGTGTACTATGTAACCGAGATGATTGGTGTCTTTATTATAAGATGATGTGTTTGAAATGTTTTTGTCCTACATGTGGTGGTTTGCAAGTGTTGCATAGATGCCTACATCTAGATAGCACACATGAAATTGGTAAGAAACTTATTTATTTTGAAAAATACAAGTCAATCACATATGTTGTTAAATATGGAAAATAATTAAAGAGGTGTGAGTTAGTGAAAAAGGGTATTTGCGTAGCTAATTTTATGAATATGTTTCAAGAGAAACCTGTTTATGAGTACATAGGTCATAAACATAGATCTAGGTGGTTAGCAGAGAAATTCAAGCTATGTAAGGACACTTTTACCCTTGGTACTATTGTCTTAGTCATCGATTTTGCTAAGAATTATACACTAAAACCTCAAAATGAAGTGCAACCTATGTATTACCATTCTACACAAGTTACATGTCTTGTACACATAGCATTCATGCATGTGCCTGATAGCACAGAGGAGGACAAAAAGGTTATAAGAGAGTATCACTTATATATCAGTTCTGGTCGTACTCATTCGTCAGAGTTTGTGCAAGGATGGTTTATAGTTTTCTATTATAGTGTAAGAGAAATAGATATAAGATACAACCAACACATAATATGGTTGGACAATTGCACATCACAATTAAATAATGCAAGGATGTTCTATTGGTTAACTAGGATGCATGTGACAAGTGGTGTGCAACATTTTTGTAATTTCACTAAGGCAGGGCATGGAAAGGGAGAGCATAATGGTGTGAGAGAATTTGTAAAGAGAGATCTTGCTAGAGAGGAATTCAAGTGCAAAGGTGGCATAATATTAATAGATGTAGAAACAATTGTGCAATGGTGTAACTCTACGACGAGACTAGGTAATGCAGGAAAGTCTATGGTTTGTAGATATTTTTGGTTGATACATGAATCTAACATTGAAAACCATCTAGATTGTTTTACACTTACAAGATCAAGTGACATGCATTCATTTAGAAGTTCAAATGTAGTGTTGTTAGCTATTTATACTAGACAGATTGCATGCTTTTGCTCTTCATGTGTGGATTTTGTGTGGGACGAATGTGAATCAAAAGAGTGGGTTGAACAATGGTCTTTTAGACCTTTTCAACCCCTTGAAACATATCAAATTCATAGAGCACTACAATTGAACTAGATTGAAGCATCAATAGATTTTGAAATTTGACCTAGTTGAATGTTGTAATTTCTCAATTTATTACTTAGGTAAAATAAAATTTAAACTCATTTTATTACACTTTTATGTTGATTTTGGTATTATCTTATCCTTATATAACATGTAGGTCATGTGTATGTAGTTATTGTAAATGAGAACAATGAAGAATGAACAAATTACTTATTGTGTCATTGTATTTAGGCTAAAAAGAAATTGACAACTACAGTCATTGATGGAGAGGGTATTTACTATTCAATAAGATCTGTTGTTGTGACAGGGACATGGATTAGAAGGTATCATATCAAAAAATGTAATGTATAGTTTTTTGAGGACTTTGAGACCTCTTAAACTCATTTTTTACACTTTGTGTTCATTTTGGTATTAACTTATCCTTTTATAAAATGTACGTACCCTATGAAAAATTCTAATGTGTGGTTGTTTCAGGACTTTGAGACACATAGACATATTGTTCTTTACTCTAACTTGGTTGTTGCAACAAATATTCAATTGATTAAGTATAGTGGTAGACCTCTTAACAATAATTTTTGGAAAGTTCGTGAATGTGACCATAAGGCAATACTTGAGACAATAAGGGTTAGAGATGATCTAGAAGGTTCACTTGATTAATTTTAGAGCATCTAGAAGAATTATTCTACTGAATGGTAGAATAATTTTGACAATTTTGTATATATTTTTGGCAAAATATTATAGTTTCTCTTTTTTTGTATATATAAATGGCCATGAGGACCGAGGTGCTCTATGTGCATATTTGGAGGCCAAATTATATATATATATATGGTAACGAATAAACATGTGCATATTTAGATGCTAATTTTTTAATATATAAATGGTAATGAGCTATCATGTGCATATTAGATGCCAAATTATTGTTAGAATAATTGAGAGGGGGATGAATCAGTGGCTAATATTTAATTCTAAAAGACCCAACCAAAAACTTATCTCTTAAATATAATACCTTTAGTTATCTTACAATCCCAAATTTCAACAAGATGTATGCCATAAATAATCTTAACAAATATAAACTGCTTGGTATGATATACTGTTTATCTTTTCTAGACTTTACCGAGTAGTAACAAATAAACAAGTAGTGTTAACTGACCAATCCAATTTCAATAATGTGTAAAACAAATATCAATGCAATGAAACATATACACATTTGACACATAGATTTTAACGTGGAAACCCAATATGGTAAAACCACCTGCGATCGATAACCCAAAATAATTCACTCTTCTGAAGTTAGCTCGGTGAAGAGCCAACCCTGTTAAAGGTTACAATACACACTGTTAAGTGTGACCTTGCTAGAGGATTTAATACCAACAATTTGTCTTTTGACCTAGCACTCACTATGTTGTCAACAAGAAAACCTTTTGATACTCTTCAGTATCTCAATACAATAAGGACTGTTAAATCTCACTCGGTTAAGAGATTTTTTGAATCAATGGTTAAACTGATAAAGTAAATGATCTATTCAAAATACAACTTTGATTTGAAAATATTTAGATCTATTGTTAGTTTAATAATACCTCTCTAATCAATATACACTTCAATTCCTTTGCTTTCTTTCTTTATTCTGCTCGATGAATGCACTGTCCTCTGTTGCTCGGTGTCCGCAAAATTCCTTGGCTCTGTTCTTCAACCTGTATGATCGGATCTCCATGAAGAATTATATCTTCATACAAATTATACTCAGAATTCCTCTCTTTGATAATGAATTCCTTGTCTCTTTATATAGACATGATTAGCTGCTCAATCTCCTTATTTTTAGCGTAGATCTCTCCTTGATCCGTAAAACTTGCCATGCTTTTCTTTATCCCGTAAAGCTCTCCTTTAGTTTTATTCTATAAATCTCTCCTTGATAAATGTGAATAAAATATGCTTTAAATCTCCTTCCTTGCTTTATCTTAACTGATCATTAAAAATAAATCAATCAATCAGTCAATCCCTAAATTATAGCTATGCCAGCTAAGCAATTTTGTCATTCTTTAACTCCAGTTATGCTCGGTCATCAACTCCAGTTATGATTGGTCATCAACTCCAGTTATTGTAGTGCTCGGTATATACTTTCTTAGTTACTACTATGCTTGGGATACACTGTGAACTTCTCGGTGTTCACTATCATTTGGTGTATACAAACTTTTTATGTTTTACAGACCATATAAAATTTGTCTCTTTAGATCTTCAAGGTTATGATATTATGTGTATGAACAATAAAACCATATCAAGTTGACATCAATGACAATACAATACAGTAATTAATTTAATGTCTTGCATTCACTTTTGCATCTCGGTGATCATCAACTTATCATCTTCAAACATTCAATCAGTTATAGTTCATCAATCTCTCCCTTTGGCATTAATGGCAACACAATATGAAATATGCAGTATATAACATGCCATATCATACCAAACTTATTTTTCTATAACCAATTCAAATATATAAATCTTGGTAATCTCTTCTAGCTTAGATTTAATATGTTTAATAACAAAAAAATGTTTACCATACAACTCTCCCTGTAGATTTAATTATGTTGTGTGTTCTTCCTTTCTTCATTCCCTTCAATGGATAGGTGTAGCAATTTTGTCTTCTGATTTTGTCTGTCCCTTTCTTGTAGAATTTCTTCTCCCTTTTCTAGATAGATATGCAGTGTTAACTCTCTTCAATTCTCTCCCTTTGATGGATGGTTATTTCATTTAATATTTCTCTTGATTGAATCTTAATCTCTTCTCCCTGATGGATATTTCATTTAATCTTTCTCTCCCTTTGAAAACAATGCCAAAAAAAATATACATCTCTGTAGTATCCAACAATATCTCTGGTGTGTGGTTCAGATAAGTACCTTTAGTGTACTGATTTCTTATTGCAGTCCATGTCTTAGCTTGCATCAACATGATTAATATTCTGATAATGTGTAGGCTAAAGCAACTTCCAAGTCATCTTAGTGACCAATAGAGAAGGGACGAACCCCTAGTCTATTCCTTGGGTATTCAAATGTATCTCTTGGCAATGGTTTTGTGAATATGTCTGCTAGTTGTTCTTTGGATTGTACATATTCCAGTATCACCTATTTTTCTTGTACTTGTTCCCTCAAGTAATGATACTTAATAGATATGTTCTTTGTCTTAGCATGCATCACAGGGTTCTTTGAAATGTTTATAGCACTTGTATTATCACAATAGATAATTTCTAGGTCAAGAATTTCCTCATTCATACCTTTCAGCAATTGCTTAATCCATGCAATGTTAGTGCAATTTTCAGCAACAACTATATATTTTACTTCTGCAGTTGATTGAGATACGCATCCTTTCTTTTTTCTTATCCATGTGACAAGTCTGTCACCCATAAAGAATGCTCCTCTTGTATTTCTCTTTTTATCATCTCTGTTTCCAACCCAATCAACATCAGTATAAACTTGTAGCTCAAATTTGTCTTCTTTATTATACCACAAACCATAGTCTTCAGTATTCTTCAAATATCTCAAAATTCTTTTAACATGAGTCATGTGTGATTCCTTAGGGTTACCAGAGAATCTTGCAACTATACCAACTACATGTGTTATATCAAGTCTAGTGTGTACAACATACATTAGTTTGTTAATCATAGCTCTGTGTAAGGTCTTATTTACCTTGGTTGTCTTGGCTTCCTTTGTCAATTTGCATCCAACAACCATAAGTGTTCCAACTGGTTTGGAGTCCTCCATCTTGAATATCTACAAAAATTCTTTGATGCATTTGGACTCTGTGTGTAAATGCCTTCAGCTTGTTGTAGAATCTATAGTCCAAGAAAAAATTTGATCTCTCCAAACATTGACATTTCAAATTCTTTGCTCATTTCATTAGCAAATGACTTGCATAGCATATCATTACCTCCAAATATGATATCATCAACAAATATCTCAGAAATCAAAGTCTTATCATCAGTATCTCCTTTCAAATATAGATTATTGTTGTCACTTCTTCTAACAAATCCAATACTAGTGAGATAAGAGAGAAGTCTTTCATACCATGCTCTCGGTTCTTGTTTCAATCCATACAAGGATTTGTGTAGTTTACAAACCATGTTCCTCTTGTTAGGATCAACAAACCCTTTAGGTTGTTTAATGTATACCTCCTCTTATAGTATTCCATTCATAAATGCATATTTAACATCCATTTGGTATCCTGTGAATCATTTAAAAGCAGCATAATCAATTGGAATTCTTACTCCTTCTAGTCTAGCAACGGGTGAAAAGGTTTCTCCATAGTCAATACCTTCTTCTTGTGCATACCCTTTGCATACTAGTCTTGCTTTGTTACTTTTGAATTCTCCATTCTCATTAAGTTTGTTTCTAAAAATCCATTTGGTACCAATGACATTTTTTTCACTTAGTCTAGGTACTAATGTCCATGTTTTATTTTTCTCAATCTGTTCAATCTCTTCATTCATTGCACTAACCCATTCTTGATTATCAAGTGCGGCATTAACAAATTTAGGCTCAAAATCACAAATCAAACATCTATTGTTAAGTGACTTACTTCTTGTTCTCATTCCTTCTCTTTTGTCCCCATTGATCTGGTCCCGTGGATGGTGTCTTCTGATATATTTAGCAAGTACAGGTTCAGATCTTTGTTCTTCATTTTGATCTTCATCACTCAGTTCAACATTGTGAGCATTTTTCTGATCCTTGGTGTTTGTAGCATTTTGCTTGGTTGCATTGTTCTATTGCTCAGGCAAGATGTCAGGTTCTTTTATGTAGACAAATCTGTTGTAATCTTCAGGTTCCTTTAATTTTTCCTCATCATTTTTCTCAACAAATTCATCCACTTTAACATTTGCACTGTCGATGATTTTTTTAGAAGATTTGTTCAGACATTTATAGGCTTTTCTTTTAGTAGAATATCCTAGAAATATTCCTTCATCACTTTTAGAGTCAATTTTCCCATTTCTATCATCTTTCAATATATAACATTGACTACCAAAAATTATAAAGTAACTCACATTTGGTGTGTATCCATACCATAGTTCATAATGTGTCTTATTTGTGTCTTTCTTCAATTGAACTCGGTTCAGTGTATAGACAACAATACTTATAGCTTCTCTCCAGAATGTTTGTGTGATGCCTTTTTCAATCATCAGTGTTCTGGCACAATCAAAAGTTGATCTATTCCTCTTTTTAGCAATCCCATTTTGTTGTGGTGTTATCGGTGCAAAAACTTGTCTTGTAATCCCATGTTCATTACAAAAGTTAGTGAATTTATCAGAAATAAATTCTCCTCCTCTATCTGATCTTAAAAATTTCATTTATTTTCCACTTTGTTTTTCAACTTTGGCTCTATACCATTTGAACATCTTAAATGCTTCAGATTTCTCTTTTAAAAACATGACAGTCATCATCCTAGAATAGTCATCAACAAATATAATAAAGTATCTATCACCATAATAGCTCTTTGTTCTCATTGGTCCACATAATTCAGTATGGACTAACTCCAAAATAGCATTAGATGTGTAGGTTTTTCTCTTGAAACTAGACTTTTTCATTTTTCCTATTTGACAATTCTTGCACATAACATGGTCGGGCTTTGAAATACTCGGTAAGCCTCTTACTCTTCTTTTCTTACTTATCTTAACCATGTTGTCAAAATTCACATGAAACAACCTTTTATGCCACAACCAAATGTCTTCATTTCTTTCCAATAAACAAGTGGTCTCAATATTATCAAGATAGAATAGATTACCTTTTGTTTGATCACCACTACCGATCAACTTTCCTTTTCCATTATAGATCATTGTCTTTTCATTCTCAAATGCAACTCGGTGTCCTGTATTGTTCAGTTGTGAAACACTCAACAGATTATAGTTAAGTCCTTTCACCAAATATGCATTTTCACATATGATCAGATTATTCAACATGATGGTACCTTTTCCTTCAACTGGGCAAGGTGAGTCATTACCCATCCTAACTGATCCACCATTATAATATTTGAAAGTTTCAAACTTTTCTTTATCTCCAGTCATGTGATGAGTACAACCACTATCAATAATCTAGACATAATTTTTTCTAACTTTAGATGAGTGTTGTTTCAACATACCTTTCTTCTTCGTATGAATCATCCTTCATAGCAACAAATACTACCTCAATATCTTCATCAGAATCAATATCAGAATTTTCAGCTTTGTTCTCAACCAGGTAAAAATCCTTCTTTCCTTTGTCCTAGTAATGTCGGTTATCTCTTCTGTCAAAGTGTCGATTTCTTTTGTAGTCTTGGTCATCACTTCTATCATACCTCTTTTCATAAGATCTGTCATTGTTTCTTTCATCATTTCTCTTGTTAGGGCATCTAGCAACAAAATGTCCAATTTCTTTGCAATAAAAATAGACCAATGGTAATTTATCTTTATATCCTCCTTTACCTCTATGTAATCTCCTAGCCATTAGTGCTTCAAGTTCATCAAGTTCTTTTTCATCACTATCACTGTCAGTATCATTTCTCATAGTGTGTTTGTTACTAGATTTGCTTATTTTCATAAAAGACTTGAATATAGACTCAATAGTAGGTAAGACATTGTTGTCATAGTTGTTCATCTCAAATGAAATAATTCTACCAATAAAACTATCAAGAGTAACATTTTTATTAGCTACTGCTCTCATTTCTTGAATTGTAGATACTCTAATAACATAAACAAGCAGTAAGGTTCTTAGAATTTTACTTACAACTGTTTCTTCATCAAGTACTCCTACTCCATGGATAGCATTAACAACTTCTTTGATTTTGTCACTGTACTAAGTGATGTTCTCTCCTTCTTTCATTATGAGGTCATCAAACTTTCCTCTTAGTCTTTCAGCTTTAGCTCTCAGCACATTGGTATCTCCTCCATGTACTATATTGAGTCTGTCCCACATTTTCTTTGCAGAGGTGCATGATTTCACATCTTCAAATTCAGCATCAGTTAGTGAAGAAGCAAGTTTTATCATCATAGAATTGTGTTCATGTTTCTCTCTTAATTGATCAACAGTGAGAGGTCCAGTAGGTGCAACATATTCAATATCCAAGTGTTGTGTAACATCATTTCCAATACCAGATAGATGAAGTCTTATCCTGCTTTGCCATGATGCAAATTTTTCCTTGTTCAACTTAGGCACATCCTTTTTACTCATCTTGCGATCTTTAGCTTGAGTCCCTTTAAAAATTTTCTTCCAAGCACCAAATCTATGATACCAATTGTTAGAATAACTAAGAGGGGGGGTGAATCAGTGGCTTTAAAATTTAATTCTAAAATATCCAACCCAAAACTTATCTCTTAAATATAATACCTTTAGTTATCTTACAGCCCCAAATTTCAACAAGATGTATGCCATAAATAATCTTAACAAATAAAACTGCTCGGTATGATATATTGTTTATCTTTTCTAGACTTTACCCAGTAGCAGCAAATAAACTTAGTGTTAACCGACCAATCCAATTTTAATAATGTGTAAAACAAAATATCAATGCAATGAAACATATACACATTTGACACTTAGATGTTAACATGGAAACCCAATATGGGAAAAACCACCTGGGTCCAGTAACCCAAAATAATTTCACTCTTCTGAAGTGAGCTTGGTGAAGAGCCAACCCTGTTAAAGGTTACAATACACATTGTTAAGTGCGACCTTGTTAGAGGATTTAAAACCAATAGTTTTTCTTTTGACCTAGCACTCACTATTTTGTCAACAAGAAAACCTTTTAATACTCTTGAGTATCTCAATACAATAAGGACTGTTAAATCCCACTCGGTTAAGAGATTTTCTGAGTCAATGGTTAAATTGATACAGTAAATGATCTGTTCAAAATACAACTTTGATTTGCAAATATTCAGATCTATTGTTAGTTCAATAATACCTCTCTAATCAGTATACACTTTAGTTCCTTTGCTTTCTTTCTTTGTTCTTCTCAGTGAATGCACTGTCCTTTGTTGCTCGGTGTCCACAGAATTCCTTGGCTCTGTTCTTCAACCTGTATGATCAGATCTGCATGAAGAATTATATCTTCACAAAAATTATACTCAGCATTCCTCTCTTTGATAATGAATTCCTTGTCTCTTTATATAGACATGATTAGCCGCTCAATCTCCTTGTTTTTATCGTAGATCTATCCTTGATCTATAAAACTCACCATGCTTTGATTTATCCCATAAAGCTCTCTTTTGGTTTTACTCCATAAATATCTCCTTGATAACTGTGAATAAAACACGCTTTAAATCTCCTTCCTTTCTTTAGCTTAACTGATCGTCGAAAATAAAGCAATCAATTAGTCAATCCCTAAATTGTAGCTCTGCCAACTAAGCAATTTTGTCGTTCTTTAACTCCATTTATGCTTAGTCATCAAATCCAGTTATGCTTGGTTATCAACTCTATTTATTGTGGTGCTCGGTATACACTTGCTCGGTAACACTTGCTCGGTTACTACTGTGCTTGGTATACACTGTGAACTGCTCGATGTTCACTATCACTCGATGTATACAGACTTTTTATGTTTTAGCAACCATATAAACTGTCTCTTCAGATCTTCAAGGTTATGATATTATGTGTATGAACAACAAAATCATATCAAGTTGACATCAATGACAATACAATACATTAATTGATTTAATTTCTTGCATTCACTTTCGCAGCTCAGTGATCATCAACTTATCATCTTCAAACATTCAATCAGTTATAGTTCATCAAAATATATATATATATATATATATATATATATATATATATATATATACGGTAATGAGTTGTCATGTGCATATTAGATGCCAAATTATATATATATAAGTGGCCATGGGGATGAAATAGAAATATTGAGAGGTCAAATTGTGTATAGATTCTAATGTGTTCCCTTTGATTATAAATACATATTGAATTTTATGTCATTACATTTGTATATCCTAATGTGTACTATTTGAATATAAATACATAAATGAATTTTGTATCGTATCATTCATGATATAATAAAATGCAAAAAATGTTGTGATTGTGCAAAGTGCAAAAATTGTTGTCTTCGTGCCTCTATATGGTAATTATGAATATTTGATATTTCATGTTAATGCTCAAAATAAGGTCTTCAGACTATTTTTTATGTTGAAGGTTCTTAGATAAGTTTTTATCAGTTCAATAGCCTAGTTAGGGTTCAAATAGACCAAATCCATCATTTATATCAATGGGCACTCTCACAAATTCACCCAATGCACCAATGTCACTTTTAGGATTTTTAGGCGTGCATACAATAAGGTTTTAAATTAAAAATGTCATTCCCAAACCTCTCCAAACTCTTCCAACACCTCTAACACATTCAATTAGGTCTTACTAAGCCCTCCAAACCTTCACAAGTCACAATTCATTACATTTCTTGCAAATTCTATGTCTATTCCTCCATTTTCAAGCCACAACTTCAATGAAACTCAACTAGGGCATCAAGCACAATCCCAAGAACATGTTTAGACAAGCCTTACAAGGACTCAAAAGGTCTTAAATTCATCTTGTGTAGGATTCCAATCAGCCCCTCTCTGCCACTTGTCCTAAACCCCCAACTCTCCTTCACAAGGTTACTAAGCATCTTGGCAACACACATTGGATCTACAATAAATTTATACTCACTGATACAAAGATAGATGGGGATCAAATAGTTTGCACTAAGTTTGTGTGATGAAATCTTGACTTCTCAATCAAACAGGCACAATGTCTCTTCGAATGCAACATGCCACAATGGCTCCAATCCATAAAAATGGCTCGAGGGATCCCTCCAACCTTATTAAGGCATCTAACAAGACTATGTTGATTAAACATTCATGTTTTGACCAGCCATTTGTATAGGAAACATCATTCTTGAACAACTCCCTCTATTCCAATAAACTAGCCCATCTAGGCCAATTAGCCCTATCCTAGCTTTTTTTGGACTGGAACTCCCAAATCTTCCAAAGGACTCTCTGTTTCCATAATTACACTCATGGTTCAATTCAGGTAGAGCCCATGTATATTTAGAAGAAAAGATGCATTTTCTAACTCTCATACATTACATTCAAGTGAATAACTAAAAGAGATTACAAAGTACTCAAAAGAAACATAACAAATGCATAGATGCATGAAATATCAGAGAGGGTTTTTACAAATCTATTTTTCACAAAAGTAATCCATTGCATGAAAAATGTACATTCAGATCATCTTATACATGAATAAATAAATGAAAGTTAAAGTGCATTTAGAGAGGGTAACCAGTCATTGCTTGTATGACTGGTTAAGGTTGTCCTATTTTACTAATGTTTGAATTGCTTATCTTTCTGGCTCCTTAGTTATCTTGAGTGTTCCTGATTCTTGCATTGATCATGGCAATGAGTAAGAGAAATTATCTAAGCAATGACTAGTCATTAACCTTACATTATCATTCACTTATGCATATATAAACTAGTCTCAATGTGTATTAAAGAATAAATTCATATGAATCTATCATATACAACTGAAATAGGCATCTATTTTCTAACTTGTTTGCTTCATGTGCAGATACAATTTGTCTCTCAATAGCTTGTGGGGTTAAATATGGCTCCTACAAGGGTTGAGCCCAACATACTATTGAGAGACAAAGAGACAAAGAATCATCAAGAATAAAAAAATGCAGCTCAGGGATATGCGAATAACAGTAATAACGAGACATTAAAGGAACATGTGTTCCATTCCATGAAACCTTTTGTTTCATACAAATCAGCAGCAAAGAAAAAAATAACAAAATATATATGGAGAAACTTCAAAGTACATAATCAACAAATAGTGATAATCTTTACCATCAATGAATAGTGGCATTGCCAGGTACAGACAGAGAGATATCAGAGACAAGTAATAGCATTCAGGTTCCAAGTTCCAACACTTTAAAAGAGGAAGAACAACATATCTAATGCAGATTTATGGAGCAACATACAAAATACCAATTTTGAGACACAAAGGAATATTATGAAGACAAATACAACTTCAAGGTTGCACAATCAAGCATTCAACCATTAAAAAAGATCATATCAACAATATATAGCGAAAATTATGAGGAGTGGTTGTGTATCTTAGAGGGCATCAATTCCAATAAGTGATAGAATATTCCAGTGAACAAAGTAGCTGAAGTGCTATTTAGCATTTGAGAGAAATTCAAAGGAGTTATTATGATAAAGAAGAAGCATGATAATGTCAACAAGTGATAGGTATTAATGAAAGAAAGAAATGTCAAAGGAGTACCATTTGAAAAACATCAATAAGGGAAATACCAGAAAGCTATTTGTCATATTATTGAATACATGAGTAACTAATTAAGCAACGAGTATTGTGCATATTTAATCTTGATAACAATTTTAGAACACGAGGTACAAGACATAGCTCATCCATCAAATGTCATTCCTGAATATAGGGATATATGATGCTGAAGACATTTCTACCAAGGATACAAATGTTCCTTTTAAATAGTAGAGTGATCAACATAGGTGTATGTTGTTATAGTGAGGGAAGTTGAATCAAAGGGTTTTACTTCAGCGGGTAGGAAATGAGTAATTTATCTCAAGGTCAAGAGGCATAAAACAATATACAAGGAGCACAATGCATAGAAGTATCAATGAATGGAGAAACAACATGTTATCATGTTCTACCAAAGCAGATTAATACAGAAGTAAATCATATATAAGTGTGTTATTTTCCATTGTAAATAGAAAATATATATTCAAAGGATAGCATGTTGATGACTTCATCTGAAAAAATGATACAAGTGTAACATCAATTTTTAGAATGAAGGCATCAATGCATTCTATCATAGAAAGACTGGTTTTATAGAACAACATATTTTTATGTAGTAACCACTACATGTTCAATAAAAATGAATAGAGAATCATGCTATAATTTTACAGAAGAATATGAATGCCAAACAATGCAAATTTTTTCAAGCACAAGTGAATCAACTACAAGTCACGGCTAGATCAATGCATGGTTACAACAAAGGAAAGATTACATGGTTTCAGAATGGGGGATAAACTGGTATAGATAGAAGATTAAATCATGGAAGTCAATGATGAAACAATTTATATAATATTTCTTTAGCAATATAATCTTGGATCATCATGAAGCAAAAGATGTGAAGGGCCTTTTGCAGTTTAAATATCGTTTCACCATATAGAACACAGAGCATATATTATCATGCACAAAACTCAGAAACTTCAACATGGATTAGTATAATTTAATGAGAGTATTTTTCAACACAAAACTCGGTGCTCAGTATACGAAAAATCCAAGAAAGAAATACAGAGGAAAGAACTAAGTATCAGAGCTAGGGGTTATGTAATAGGTGTATAAGAAAACCCTCATGGCCACCATCAGAAAATAAAGGTTATAGAAAGTATTTTCTTTATTTCTTTTTCTAAGTAACATAAAGGCACAAAGATGGCAACCAGGGAACATAATGTAACTATAGAGATCTGCACAAATAACCTTCAAGAATCTACAAGATTTTAGGCTCCAAGCCCTCATTCACCCAAGGTGGTTGCAGATAGGAAGTTTAAAATGACAAATGACAAAAGTGATGTATTTTTAGAGTTTCTCAAACCCTATATACCCATGAATTTCAAAGGCATTTTGCCTTGGGATTTTTTCATAAAGTCTTTTCCTCCATGGCTAGATAGGCTTTAACACTTAAAAATTTATTTTGATGTTACTAAGTAATATAAAGATATATTACTTAATTGATATTTATTGAATTTACTTTTATCAACTAATGTATTTTTATATTACTTAGTAAAATTTTATATATAAATATTATTATTTGCATTGAAACACATTGTAATTAATATTAATTAATTGGTTCATTATAAACCAATTAGTTAATATTGAATATTAATGCAATAATAATGAGGCACATGGGCTTATTGGAGATCTTGATTTGCCAAGTGTTCTTGAAACAATCAAGATGGGTTGACTAAGTTTGTAAAGGGGAGAGGTGGTGCTTTCTTTTTGCCAAGTGTTTAGGGAGTTTGACTTAGTTTCAAACTACTTAGAAGACATTAGGAGAGCATCTAGGAAGTCTTGAGTCAATTTAGGGGTTTTTTGAGTCCTTTTAGGGAAATTTGTTACAGATTTGAAGACTCATCATAATGGACTATGTCATTATTGACTTTTTCATCCCTTTAGAGGTCATTTGGAGCAAATCTAGTTGCTAGATTGTAGGGTTTTGGAGCACATCCGACCCAAGTAGTTGGTAGGTCTTATTTTTCTGCTAATGTTTGGGGAGTTGGATAAGTACACCTTTTGTAATCATTTTGAGCTAGTTATGGTTGATGTAGCTTATGTGTTTGAGAGACTTATTTTGGGTCCTTGAGCATATTTTTGTGCATGTTTCCTATAACTGTTTTAGGAAGGTACTTTTGTTTCACCTTTGGAACATAACAAAGAATACATTTTGGATATATCTCGAGTTTATTTATTTTGTGCTAATTAGTGATTGATGTTTATTTTTTTTATTTGCTCATTTGAAACCTTAAATTCATGTCTCATTTGAGTACTTGTGACAAGTTTTTGCATATTTTATATAGGTTATGAGTTGTGTCAAATTATTATAGATGTTAGTTGTGAAAGTATTCCTTCTGACTTCATATTAATCAGACCTTGTTATGAAGCACTAATATAAAAAGCATATTATTTTAAGATTGTATCTTGGAATAGGTAGTCTTTGAAGTTTCACTGTGTTTATACAATGATATTATCCTTATTATCTTGGTGTATCACCTTTTATGTTTCAAGTCAGTTGTTTCCAGGTTATCATTTCTTCTCCCTTTTCTTAAAAAGTTTAAGTTTCAATAAGTCCTTTTAGGTGAAGTACCAGTGAGGATTCGGCCTTATCCAAATATTCACTCCAATTTATAAGTAACCCACTGCCTAGGAGTGTTTCCATGTTCCTCCAGAAAGCTAAGTTTTGCAACTTAGAGAGGGTGCATTTTTAGAAGTTAATTGTCTTGGCATGCTCGGTGGGATTGTTCTTATCGAACAAGTCAGAATACATTTTATTTCTTTCTAGCTTAGATATGCTATTAGAAGGTTGCAGACTTATAAGAGGTTAATTTATGTATATTTGACGACTCTGTGGAAGGAAGTAGCAAGAGACCAGTACTGTCTCATTTTTTATGAGAAGGATACAAACCAAAAGTTCTATTTCTTTTGAATATTTGCAGTTGACACCACCCAGAAGATAAGGGGGAATATAAAAATGAACTCCTTTGTCAAAGAGAGTTTAGTCACCACCTCCTAGAAGAGATCCAAGGAGGAGAGGAAGATGATTGAAGAAATAAGTTAGTATGCAAAATGCATCACCAACTTGCAGAATAGGGCCTACAGTTTCTTCTTTTTATGTTGCTTCATTTTCAACAGCAATAGATACTCCATTTTCAGCAAGTGTTTCATTTTGAGTAAGTTAGCAAGTACATTCATACCAGCAGTTTATATACCTTTTGCACCAGTTCATACCAACGTCATAGAAAGATCATTTGCATTTGTGCCTTTCAATCAAGGCATCCCATTAAATCTTGCTCAACATTATGGCATACCACTTGCAAATTTAAAAAGTCTACCAAATTTCACTAGAGAGGTTCAAACTACTACTTTTGAGCACATTAGAGATGTAGCTACTCTCTATAATGTTCACCATATCATTGCATAGAATATAGTTATCAGGCTACTTACAACACCACTAAAAGGGAAGGCTCTGCAATGGTTTAGAAGCTTTCTAGTGATGTCTATGATTCATGGGATTGACTTGGAGATGCTTTAATAAATCTTTTTGAGGATAAGTCAGACCACTTATCTTTGGTTGATAAATTGACCACCATCAAGAGAGATCCTCAAGAGAAGATGATGGATTTCAACACCCATTTTCAGAGAACGTGGAATAGAATTCCTATTACGGTAAGACCCTCTGCAAAATATGATTTTATGTATTATCTAAAGAGTTTAAATAGTGATATTTCAATAATGATACAATCTATGGGGATAATTCACTTCCCCAAGTCTTTAGTATTGTTGTTAGGATAGAAAATAGTCTTATTCAAGAAGGAAAGATGGCTCTAAGACCACCAATGCCTATTTTTTGAGATATCCAACCTAATATGCCTCTCCATATACCACATTTTGTCCCTTTACCTACTATTGTAGAGTTACTAGTTGTTGCAAATCATAAGATACCTATTGTACAGGTCCTTCAAAACCAATTGCAGGAGATAAAAACCAGTCAGCAAAAGATTGAAATCATATTACAAACCTTGGGAAATGAGTTGGGGAGCTTAAATAAGCAATCATTTTAGTGGAATCATTATTACTAGTCACAGTATCAAGTTGGAAATAAATCTTACCAACAATAGAACCAAGGTTGGCAATACCAAGGCAATAGGTAGCCTTATCAAGGAAATTTCAGTGGTGCTTGTTGGGTTTAATGGGAAGTAGTACTGAGAGGGGAGGGGTGAATCAGTACCTTTAATTCTTTTTCTTATCCTTTTATCAATTAATCTTAGTAATCAATTGCATGTCCATTCAATCTGATCTATACTATCTTTGTGTAAGTTATATCAATTCATAACATTAATAAACATGTGAATCATTCATAGAAACATTCATGAACATAATTGATACGTAACATAAGATATGATATCGCAGAAAACTCCTGTTAGGAAGTAAAAACTATGGTGGGGATGGTACCCACAAAACTTCACTATCTGCAAAATAGAAGGGGCCGGTTAAGGCTTACAATTTTGATCACTTCTAATGATCTACCCTGTTAGGAGTATCGGTGGAGACCTGTTAAAGTCTACTCTATTAAGATATTTTAGCAACATTTTTAAGTGTGCACTTGGTTAAGATATTTGATATTGGACTATTAAATCCACCTTTCTTGAAAGGATTTCTTACACTTTTCTCCACTTGTTAGAATGACAGCAAATTACAAATTGACCTGGTAAATACAATCTCCTATTGCTGATACAGATCCTATGTAGTTCACATAAAAATATTATCACCTTAACTATGATTGAATAATACCTCTGATTATCGGTTTCCTCTGTTCTTGGTTCTGCTAACCAAATTCTTCTTTTTCTGCTCTGGTTCTTGAAACTCTCAATTCAATCCATAGATATGCTCGTTTGATTCTCCTCTCTCTTACACATGCATTATAATGAATTATTACATCATCTATTTATATCTGGATTGATTTCATCGAGTTGTGATAAAGGATGTTAACTCTAAGATCAGGTTTACAACTTGCACCTAGATCTCCTAGTCTATGTTCTTTAATCAGTTAGACTGATTAAAACACTTACATTAATATTTATTGTCCCTAAAGAAATGGATTTAAAAAACAATTAAATATCCTATAAATAGAATACCCTTTCTTTATCTGACGTGGAAGTCAGATCCACTTTTTGCGGGCTACAACTGACTTTTGGTTTTGTCTTTCAATCATGCTTGACTGTCCTTCAATTTTCACTATTGGTTGCACTGTATCTGATTTGTCAGTCTAGACTGTAACTTGCATTTTGGGTTCCTCTGTCGGGTTCCTCTTTGTCTCTCTGCATTGTGATTTTTGGTTTACACACTGCCTTGTGTCATCGGTTCTCTCTGTACTTAGTCATTTATGGTGATCTTCCAATCTGATCTTCGGTTTGCCCTTTACTGTCTTTCGGTGTAAGCTTACCGAAAGTGTTGTTTGAGTACTAATGAAAAATTAATTTCATCAATCTCCCCCTTTGACATTAGTATCAAAAACTGATATGTGCAAAATACTAATAAAATGTTAAGTATATACAACATATATAATCCTTAGTCATTTAATGACTCCCCCTATGTATATGTCGGTATATCTGTACATATAATATATTTTCCTTCTTCATATCATTGTCCCTTTATGAATACACATATACATATCTACCTCTCCCCCATTCTGACTAAATGTACATAACATTTTCAATGATATTTTGTACAAGTATCATTTCCCCCTTTATTTGATATTAAGGGCAAAGGTCAATTACCTTAGAGCTTATCAAAAATGTGTGAATGAGAAGACTTCATGTCCTCCATAATTTTCTCCCATTGCTCCTTCAATTTTTCTAGAGCCATTTTCTCAAGTTTTATCTTGGCATGCATATCATAGATGTTGTCTGCTATAGACATCTCAGGAGTTGCTATCAGTTGCCTTGCAGAATTGATATGTTGTTGTAGTAGTGTAAGATTTGGTAGAAGTTGAGCCTCTATCTCGGTTACTTCTTCTCTGAATCATGTCTCTACCTCCCACAACTCTTTCCTTAACCGTTTCACTTCTATGATCTTTTCATAATGCAGTTTTACTGCATTTTCTCCATCTGTGGTTAGGCTACTAGCACTGTTTGCTAGATCTGTATCTATCTTAGCTATGTTGTCACTATTTTCTTGAGTGAACTTTTCTATTGTGCTTATCTTTTGAATTAAGGTTATACCTTCAGATATAATGGGGTCTAATTCAGATATGAATTCTGACATCTTTACCTTATGCTCGACCACTTCTTGGTTGATGTTCTCTAGGATCTTTTGTTGGTACTTCATTTCTTATTTCTCCTCAATTTCTTTCTCAGCATCAATGTTCTGAGTTGTGATGGCATCAGTGAGGATAGCTAGTTGATCAATTATAGGCTTGCTTTGATCAATATCAACATTGGTACAATTTGGTGTAGAATGTCTCATGTTGTCTCTAGTACCATTGATTCCTTAAGTTGTTTCTTCAATTTTTCTTGTAATGTCTTCCTTTGTCATATTTCTCCATATTCTTGTAGTGCATCCATGTCAAGTGTAGTGGGGTCACACTTTGGTATTTTAATGATTTCATCTAGTGTGACCTCTAACTTGTTCTTATTTGTCTTTTTCTTCTTCTTTTGTGACTCAGTGGAATGTAACACCATTGCCAATTTTTTAGCCTTTTTTGTTGTGCTTGATGATGTGACTTGTTGTGCTTCTTTCTGTTGCTTTGCATCGGTTTCAGCTCATCAGTTTCTTTCTGTTTCTTTGCATCATCAGTAGCACCTTTGTCTTTTTTCTTAGGAGTTCCATCTTTTGGTTTGTCTCCTTCATTAGTGTCCTTGGCATCATCTGTTTTGGTGTTCTCATTCTTCTCTTGAGTTTCCACATCTTTTTCTTTATCTCCTTCTGTAACCTTATTAGTGTCAGTTATATCTTGAGTATCTCCGATGTTTTTCTGACCATCGGTGTTATCTTTATTTGCTTCTTCTCCTGCATCCTTTGGATTTTCCTTGTCAGATGATTTACTTGATTCTTGCATGATATTGATAGCTTGTATCAACATTGGCAGGTTTCCTAGAATGTTCATCTGTGCTCCATCAATTGTTGTGTCCTATTCATCGATTGTATCTTTTACAACAGTGACATCTTCATCCTTATTGATTTCATTTGTTGGGTCATTGGTAATGTCGATGATATTGGTATCCACAACATTGTCATTTGTGGTATCATCCCATGTTTCATCTACCACATCTGCATTCTTATTTCCTGATGTATCATCTTCCTCTTTATCCAACTCAATGGATGTATCATCTTGGTTTGCCTTATACACATCTTATTGTTGAAGGTCTTTGTTGGGGATATCTTTCTCAACTGGTCTATTCATGATTTTACACCATTTATTGTGACTTTCCTTTTCAAGTTCAATCAACTTGTTTCTCCATCATTTCATTTATCTCTACCTTTGTAGTTCCAAGCGGCATTAGAGACACAAGTACTCTCTCTTTGATTTCTTTCTCATTTGCCAAAGAAAATGTCCAACGGGCGGATAATCTATCCAAGAGTTCCCGTGGAAAATAACTTCCTTCAAATTGTATGGATACATATTTGAAGTTATACATTTTAGCTATCATGGTTTCTTCAATTTTATTTTGATCTTCTTGATTTCTTTTCCCCCATTTCCTAATATGTGGATTAGTAATGGATCCAAAATTTGCAATATAAACACAAAAGTCATCAATAGTGTCAGGTTCTTTTACCTTGACATTTTTTGCCTCTAAGGCATCATCTCACTCGGTGTCCTCTATATCCTCTCACGTTCTGATGAATTTTCTACCCTTCTTGTTTTGTCCTCTCTTTGGTGCAGGGGATTTTCTGTTGTAAGTCCTAAATTTTCCTTTCTTAAGAGGTGAAGGAGTAGACTCTTTGGACATTTGGCTTCTGGTCCTTGAAGCAGTTGTAGTTCTTGGTCTCTTTAATGGTGGAGGAGGTGGTGAGTCTGATTCTATTTCCTCTGAGTTAGTCTTTTCTTCATCTTTACTGACAGACACTTGTTCTTTGGTTTCCTCCTCTTGTTCAATTTCTTCAGCCTGCTCAGCTTCTTCCTCGTCTATAGATAGAATCTTCTTGAGATTCTTTACCATTTTGTCCTTCTTTTTCACTATCTTCTTGACAACTAGGTCTAACTTAATTCTTGATTTGGCTTCTTCATATGTGCCGAACCTTGGTTTCTTTTTGTCCAATGGTTCATTGATTAAGGCATCAATTGCCTTTGTTGCAAGATCAATGTTGATCTCATATTCAAGTGGTTGCAACCGTGTTGTTCTTGCTACTACATTTTTTAAGAATATATTGTTATGCGTTGCATACCTGTCCCTACATTTTGTGTGCAAAATGTTGGGTCCCCCTTTTTTTTCTTTTTCTCTTGCCTTGTTTTCTTTGTTTCCTTTGTTTTTCTTCTCCGGGATTTTCTCCCGTGAGGTGTCTTTCTTTTTCTTTCTATCTTTCGTGACTCTGGGCTCGATCCCGGAGTCTTTTTTTCCTCCAGAGTCAAATTCTGGACTCTGGGATTCTCTTCAACTATGTCTCCTTTCGCTTGAAGGCATAGTTGCATGTAATTCCCGGGCCCAGAGTCTCTGCCTATTCTGGAGTTTGCATAGAAGAATCTAACTTGTTTTTACCCTAAGAGTATAAATGGAAATTACCCATCACTTTCATAGTTACTGCGATTAAAAAACTTAGAGAATTCAGAGAGATTCTTAGGTGATTAAACTGCAAATTTCCCTATGCTTAGTGGTTGATTACAAGTTGATTTGCAGTGTTCGCTCGTGATCTTTTGAGGGTAGACTTGTTGTAGAGCACTCTTGGTGTTCTCCTCCCCTGCTTTTCTTTGTGTTTCCAGGTAGGTTTTTGGTTTTCCCTTCTCTGGTTTCTTGCTGTCTAGTTCTTGTTGTTTCCTTTTGCTTTCATTTCGTCTTTGTTTGGTTTTGCCGTTTCCACCTTTTGTGTTTTGCTCTTGGTTTGCCTCCCATTGGTGGGTTGGCTCTACTAGAGGGTTGTCCACCCTCTATGCAGTTGAAAATTAATGTATGTAATGTATATTGTTGTAGGATATCCCGTGTGGCTGTGTAAGCATTGTATAATCATGTAAATAATTTGTAGATAGTGTATATGTCATTGTTGTTCTGTGAGCTTCGCTTCGGCCCTTGCAGAGCTTTGGTTCCCTGTATTTCAATGTATATATGTCTCAGCCCTTGACCTCAACCTTCGACCCTCTGTAAACTTATGTATATTTTGTATGTATCCATCCATTCTGTCGAGCTCATTGTGATTCTTTTCCATCACCTTACCGAGCTCATTGAGAGGAAGTCGCCATGGTTTAAACTTGGCACCTTGCCGAGTTGAGCCATGGCAACTTTCTTTCTCCCCTATCTTATCACCTTAATGGCAGGATTAATTTCCCTCATGTCAACCTGCTTGTCACCATTAATGACATTTATTCCATCTGTCGCATGGCCACATGATGACCCATGTCAGCCAAATACGGCTTACTACCGGTCACATCAATAATGGCTAATTTATCTGAACTCCGGGTCCCGAGGAGTCCCTTGTCTTTCTTTTCATCCTATGACTTAGTTCAACACCCCAGAATCTAACTCACGTCTATTTTAGGTATTCCTAAATTTTTTATATATGCTAACACTTGTTGGACAGGTGCAAGGTGGTGATGAAGCCCCTGGAGTTTCTAATGCTCTTTTTATATACTCCATGTTCTAATAGTTCTCCGGTCTTGCAAGTAGCGGATAGTTGATCAATATGTCTAAAGTAATCACCCCTCCTAATAGCCCAGAGCTACCTACCACCTCCACTTAGGCGGCCACAAAAACCAAGGCCAAAAAGATGTTAGCAAAGCTGCCCTTATCCTCCAAATACCCAAAGGAAGGCATTCTCGTGGGGTCCAAGGTGGACTCCAGAGTACGGGAAATAACATACATAGAGCCTAAACTTTGGGCTGAAATGCAGGGCTTAATTCAAGCCATATACTGATTAAAGGCCGGCGGAGAAAATATGGCCACTCACTTGGCCACTTCCATCATTATAAAGGCCGCAAACTTTCCCTGTGTGGTGCAATCACCAGAACTGATACTTCAATTGGCAACATTGTACAATGCACCTACTCGGACTATTCTGCTTGCCGATCCTTGGTCGCTACAATATCTAGCAATAATCCTCACCCTGGATGCAGCAAATTTTGCCTCAGGGTTGGGGATTCTACAATTCTAGGGGTCCGTCATCTTCAACCAGACCAAGTCATTACAGGAGTTCGAGGAAGCTACTCTCATCTCCTAGCAATACCTTAACACACACTAGCTAAAGTCCCCGAAGAGGGACCATAAAAGGATGAAGTTGAAAATCCCCTGCGGGGATTTCATAGAACCCATTCAGGTGGGCATCATATTTCAATGCAGGATCTTTGAATTGCTCCATGCCCAGGATTTCTCGGCATGGATGTACTACTTTCTTTATGCATCACCACCTGTAACTGAACTTTCAATTGGGCATCCATCATTGACAATCATGTGGACACGCAGCTAAAGGGCATTGTCCAGGGTTCCAATTTCTACATGACATCCTATGTGCTATGGGCATTATCCCAACAAAGACTGGTTTTTCCAGGTTTGGGAATAGTTGGTGAACTTGGGAATGGGCTGGGCCTGTTGACCCCATGGGATCATTATCCCCAAGTACAATGGGAACAAAGTTTCCTAAATTTTTGTAGGGTAAATGATGCTTTCATTTACCATAATATCCTAACACTTACCCGGGACACCGGGTACCGATTATCATAGGAGGTGATGAACTTGGTCAACACTTATGGCAACAACTTTATTCAGTTCCAGCACCACACTTACATTTGGGTGACCGGCTTCTCTGGGAAACCCCATATTCTTCCCCAGTATTGTGGGGACAGAATCATTCTCCTAGAGTTCTCCCAGCAGATGATGGACTTGCATGCCTTATTCACATTAAAGAAGGTCATCAACATCCCATTCCCATTTTCGTGCGGGAATTATATGTGCAGCCTCGCTGTGGCAAGGGAGGCAGATAATGAATTGAAAAGCCTGGGATTGGTGGAATTCCACCACACTAGAAATAACTATGATCCTCTAGGCAAGATTGATGTGGCACTTCCCTAGGCGTCCCCCCCGCACAAGGAAGATGTTGAAGACTTCTGGGCAGACTGTTAGGATAGTTTTGATCTCAGGGCCCGTCAACATTCATGCATTTCCAAAGGACTTAGGAAGACGCTCGACCTTCATACTTTTTTGAAGGGATTTTCAGATGATGGGCTACTTGAGGACCCAACATACAAGGGACAAGTATTAGACAAGTTAGATCTCCCTCTGGTGGATTGGACCACCCCTGAAGACTTGACAATCAAGGGAGTATACCACCCTATTTTGGAGGCGAGTCACCAATATTTTGCCTGGATGTGTCCCAAGAGCACCCAAAAGAAACCAATGGTCTGAAAGGCCACTCCATCTTCCGCCGCCGCCAGACCTAGCACGAGCAAGGGGAAAAAAAAGGGTTCCTTGGCCGAGGTACCTCCCTAGGGCCCAACACCTTTAATGGTACAACTACAATAACAGATGGAGTCGGCAAGGCAGGCAAGCCAGCAGATAAGTGCACAGGTGTCTTCCAGTCTCCTCATAACTCCCATGGCATCTGCTCACTCGGTGGGATCCCCATCGTTGGTAGCAATGATGAGAAGATAGAATTTTTCCGAGGTGGAGTCTACCAGTAATATGGAGACCGAGGTCCCATTGATGAGAAAGAAAAGGAAGAAGGTGAACCCCACTCTGAGTGCAGCCGCCAGCCCTAACATGCCAGATTTGCCTTCGATCAACGTTAGTTCAGACTCTCCCAAACCAAAAAATATTTCTGACTCCTCACCCCCACATGATTATTTTGATGACACTTTCTTGGTGGATGAGCTCATGGACCTCCATCAAGATATAGGTCACGCAGCGGAGGAAATTATCGCTCAAGAGAAGGAGGAGATCCCAGAACAAGAAGCTACCATAGAGCAGGAGGTCTGGGAAGAAATTTAGAAGGAACAACAAGAGTAGGGAGGGCAAGAAGAAACACCAGCCCAAGAGGCTAAGAATTGACCAAGGCAAACGACAGATGAGCAATCGATAGTCAGGGAAACTGGACCCGAGGGAACAACCGTACCCCCAACTATCACGTTCCAAACTCCTTTGGTTACTCTGGGAGACCAGGTTCCCTGGAGTACATTTGGTGAGGTCATGAAAGTAGCCACATTGTTAAACTTTGGCCAAAGACCTCACCCACTCCCACAAGATATTCTAGTAGAGGGAGAGGTTTCGATAGAAGAAATAGACAGGGCCGGAGAACAAAAATAGCAACAAGACGGGGAAATACCTAAAGAAACAATTTATATAGGTGTAGGCAAGGAAATCTCAGACACAGCCAACCAAGGTGCCAACCTGGTGGAAGACATCAAAATGTCAGGAGAGCAAGAGCAAGAGCAAGAGAAGGCAAAGGAGCCCGACAATACTTAAAATCTTGGGAATGCACCATCGGATTCCGAAGGGAGTCTGGATGATGACATTAAGTTTTTCCATTAGTATACTTAAAAGGAGAAACATGATAAAGGTCATTGGTAAAAGCATAACTGGCAGACATCAACCATAATCGGCGGATAGCAAGCATACCCTACAGAACAAAGTGTCACAAGAAAATGCTAAGTGTGGATTTGACCGACGAACAATGACAAGTGTTGTACCGATGAAGTAAATAGGACATCACCGATGGGTCAATGACATAACACAAAGATCATCACCGACGATATAGTTTTGAGAACAAAACCAATGGAGCAAAAAAGGCATACTCAGTGAACAGTTCAAGAAAGGAACACTGACGGAGAAGATAACCGACAGACTGACAGAGCAACCTGACCATCAGAACCGATAGTCAGTTAGAGAACCCGCAAATAGTGGATCTGACTTTTACACATCAGATAAAGCATTGTAATTCTATTTATAGAGTTTTAATTTATTTTAAATCATTACTTGATGGTCAAGCAAGCATAATGTAAATGTTTTAAAGCATCCTAACGGATCTAAAACATATCTAACTAAAGATCAAGGTCAAGTTTGTAAACCTTGGATCTAGAGTTAACTTGTGAAGCGTGAAACAAGAATAGAGCTAAAATCTAGTATAAATAGATGTTCAATCAATTGTGAATTATGGATTCATTATTGTTGATAGCCATGAAGAGCATCTAAGGAGTAGAAGGCAGAATTCATGCAAAGTTCAGAAATAGATTATATCTAGTTATCAAGAACACACAGAGGCTACCGACATGCAGAGAAAGGTATTATTCAATCATGAAAAGATGATTACTCATACATAGGAAG
>MU226231.1:104173-160179 GCA_018584345.1 Thuja plicata
TATTGCTTGTGGTGAAAACCCTAGTTATTCATTTTCAATTAACCTATGTATTGATCAGTGAATCATAACTAAAGATCCACCAGAATATGATATGTACAAGTCAGTTTGAAGCTTCATAAAAGAGTCTGAATATCCTTGGTGTATCACCTTTCTATTATGCAAGTTTAGTTTCAAACCTCTTTTCTCTTTTCCCAGTTCAGTTTTTCAATCAGGAGGTGATATCCCAAATCAAATAGGAGCCGGCCTAGAATCTGGAGACTCCTCTTCACTCATAGCCTACCCACAGCTAGGAGAGGTTTCCATGGTTAGGATAGAATTTTCATGTAGCCCTAATGCCTGAGTTAGGGTGACAACTCTAAGCCTGAACAGTAACACCTGGTGCATCAGAGACAGTGAGCTACTCTTCCATTTATGAGGCATGTAGCCTCAATCCCCAGGGGATCAAATTTCTTCTTTTCACTTTATGGCTCCTTTCTCGAGGCTGATTCTTCCACTCTACCTTTCTTGCCTCATTCTTCTGACATGTCAGACCTTTTCTATCTCGAGGTCTTTTGTAGCGTGATGCAGGTAGTACCGGCCATTGAAAATAGTATTATATTGTTAAGTGTAAATTAAGTTAGGTTACTTTTAGGTCAAATCTTGTGTATAAATAATAAGTCTGACCTCATTCCAAGAGTCGGCGAAATTGATGATTTTGCAGTCCATATCTAATAGCATTTTGGGGTTTCTCAATTCTGAGTCGCAGAGCTCAATGCTCCTTAGTTTTTAGAATTTCTCAGTAGTTTGATGCTCTCTTGGAGCCACCATTATTGTACGCACTAGTGCTTTCTGGAAACATGTTAATGAAGAAGGAAGGGTTTTATCAATGATATTGTTAGCATTCTGATCTCCAAATTAACGGTATTTTGTGTTGTATGTTTTTTATGTCCCTTGCTCTGATATTTTAAGTAGATTAACGACCTTCTTTTCCCTCGCTATTGATTAAATATGAGCTTATGGTTCTGTATTTCTTCATTATTTAGTGTAGCATGTTAGAGCATGGTTGATGTCTTGAATTTTTAGCATAACTATAGGTAGATGGAATACTTCTAACCCTAATCTATCTTTTGAAGTTTATTTGGTAAAGTTAATGAATGCTTGCAGGAAACCCCACTTACTTAGATCCCTGGAGAAGATGAGCCAAGATAACCAGCTATCCCCCCAAAGTAAATATTCACACTCCCAACTAAGCTCCCGCACTGTCGGGACCCGACTCTCATGTGCTTGAAGGCCTGAGGAATCTCATTTCCCCGGACAACCTTTACAGGCAAATTTGGCTGGTACCCCGGTACCCAGTGACAACTTACATCTGTTGGCAGACCCAGTAACAAAGTCCCGTCAATAGAAAGTGGTGTTAGAAGGAGGGCATGAACTCGACCCCCTTTGAGGATTTAGATTTTACAACGCCTGAGGGTTCCCCAAGCCATAGTTTTAGGACTCAGACCTTTAGCAGGATTGGATCATTTTCACCTGTAAGATTTGAAAGAGTCCTTAGATCAGCTCCCAATCCCAGAAGGTTTGTTGAACTTGAGCCTCCTGCCCAAAAGAAGAGGACCCTGAAAGGTAGTCTTGTTGCCATCGTTTGTGGATCTACTACAGCTTAGAGTACCCAAGTCCCCTAGACGACCCCGGGAATTAACACTCAACCTAGTCAAAATCTAACACCCCCAATGGCTGCATATTTTGGCAACACCAGGTCCCTGATGGGAACTTTTCCGGGTGCAACCAATGATCTTCCTACACACCCAGAAAAGATTTGTCACCAATATGAGCATTTAGGCTCACGAACCACAGAAGAGCATCTGCAGGCATACAAAGATGCCATGAACTAACACTGGATCCAACATCAAGATGTTGTGACCTAGATGTTCCCTCTGTCCCTGGGACAGAATGAGTTCAACTGGTATCTTAACCTTCCCGCCAACTCCATCAATAGGTTGCAGGACATCGAGGACACCTTTCTGGCTTCCTTCCGCATACATGTGGACCCAATGTGGTCCCACAGCCAGTTCATTTCCATTAGGAAGGAACTGAATGAGCCCCTTGTAGCATTTAATCACCAGTTCCAACGCACCTTAAAGCGGTGCATGGGTCCCTTCATCCCATCCATGGATGTAACCATCCAGACCTATCTTAACGCGATGGACCCTTTCATTGCCACTCTCCTCTAGAGAACTACCACCCCCAATGACCGGGATACTCTGGCGAAAGTTTACAACCTAGCCTTGGAGTTGTCCCGTGGTCTTAACAAATCTCTGGGAGGGATTGGGCAGAGCATGCCCTTTAACATGATACTCGGTGAAACTTCTTACGCCAGGGGATATAACCCCAATCTGGCAATGGGTGCCCCCGCGATGGCCATGAATCCCTCACCACCACTGATAGACTAGTAGGCCTGGTACGTATATCCATCTCAAGCACAGACAACACCGGGTCTGGAATCCTTTCCCTGGAACTAGCCAAAGCAAATGCAACAACCACAAACAACCTTCTAGAGTGCCTTTCTTTCAATCGTCCATGGTTGGAGGATTGTTTCCCTCGACTCCGACGAATGTTACCACTTTTCAGGGAACCAACAACAACAATCGTCACATTGTGACATGAACACTCAGCTGTCCGTCAAGGTCAAATCCCTCCGAAAAATGTTGTCCTCACTAACTATGGACATGGGATAGCTAAAGGTGGGGTCCCTTGCACCCCATAACACCAATTCCCAGAGAGGGAATATTTTCTCTAGCCAATGAAATAACAATGTCGGAGGAAGAAATTTCAACAACGGGCCCTGGCCCAATCAACAATAATGGAACAACCATGCCAATGTCAGAGGTACTCCTCCAAATCAAAGCACCAATCAAGGTAGCACTAGACCTTCCCATTTTGCGTTTTTCTCAGACTTCCAGCCCATGACTAACTGGTGTAGATTGCACGACACAAGCTCTCATAACAAGGTGAACTGTGCCACGCTGGAAAAGGTCATCATGATTTCCCACCTGGACAGACAACAAACTTTTGATCCTACTCCTCCAGAGCCTCCTATACAAGAGCCTACTCATGGTGTGTTCATCTGTGAGACCATTTTCTTTGGAGCAAACAAAGAAGACAAAGAGGAACCTGAACTGCAACGATTCTTTGATGAATCTATTTCAGCCTTTGAGGCCAATGCCTTCACCAACCCACAGACTCCCTACAACACTCGGAGTTGGGCTGGTAAAGGACTAGTTATATGCCTATGCCTCCCAAAGACACTCCTCCCTTGGAAAACATGACTAATCGACTCATCCCTCTGAAAGGCCCTGGCTTTAACCAAGCTAAGGACCCGACAGAGGGAAGCCACCAATTCCTGGGAGGAAGGTTTGACATCATGAAGGCGTTGGAATGAACTACCACCTCCATGACTTTGATGGAGGTTTTTCTGAACTGTCCTGAGAAGAAGAAGTATCTTCTGAAGCTCTTGGGAAACCTAGAAGCTGTTAGTCGCCCACCCAAGACTGTCACTTTTGATGACACCAACGCGGCTGTCTTCCAAGGAAATACTAAGGATCCTTCCTTCCTACTAGGTTTGAACATACAAGGGAAGAATATACATAATTGTTTGGTAGATTCTGGGGCTTCAGGAAACATCATGCCTTTATCCATATGCCAGAAGCTCGGATTCCACCCCACCCCATCTAACGGTGCAGTAATCCAACTGAATAAAAGTGCTGTAAAAATGGTGGGTGAGCTAAAGAACATCCAGATTCAACTCATCCAGGACCACATAATAGCCAATGTGATTGAAATCTAGGTGGTGGACATCCCAGAGACTTATGGGATGTTACTAAGTTGCAATTGGTCTAAGTCCCTTAATAGGTATTTCTCCACCCAGATGAAACAGGCCCTCACCGAAGTGGGGATGGTAAATGAAGTTCTCCTCTCTAAGACTTCCCTGTGGGTGTACAAACCCCTTGAGATCTTAACATTTGATTTCACACCTGGGGAGGACCCTGTAGTTTCTCAGAGAACCCGAGACCTAGAAGAAAAACTGAGGGTTGAGGTTAACTCTCAGGGTACCACAACAACCCCTGCTACACTCTTGTCCAGCACTTGGTGTTCGGTGCATTATCAAAAAAATTCAGAGCTAGAGTGTGAGCCTTTCCTTGCCACTGCTACCTGGCACATCGACGCCCTCTGGAAGGAAGAACACACAGCTGATTCCCCAAGATATAGTACTTCTACTGGCAGTGCCTCTTCGACGTTGTTTGCCCAAGGATCCCAACCAGAAATCTCTCTGAAGGCAACCCTCACCCGTGTACCATCAGTGTCGAAGGAAACTCCTCCTAACCTTCCCAGAGATAATCCAAAGACCACTTTGTCTTCCCAGCCCCAGACAACAAATGATGACTTGTGGACCCTTAAGTTTGATGGGTCGCGATCCAAACAAGGCTATGGGTCTGGAGTGGAATTGATCAACCCGTGGGGGAAATCCTTCCTCGCGTCCTATAGGCTGCAATTCAACTACACAAACAATGTCCCAGAGTATGAGGCTTTGGTCCTTGGGCTCTTATTCGCATTAAGAAAAGGAATCACTTGCCTCTGGCCTTTGGGTGATTCAGAGTTGATTGTTAAGCAAGTCCAGAGTCAATACACCTGTCATGACAAAATTTTGGCCGCATACCGCAACCGGGCATAGAGCCTTATTGAATATTTTGATGCCTTTGGCATTGAACTTATTCCCCGGAGACAAAATTATGTCCTAGATGCCCTTGCTATTTTTGCCAGCATGCTTGAGCCAATGGCTGGATCCTGACTCCAGAAATTCTCTGTTGAGATAGTCCCCACCCCATCCATTCCAGATAACGTCACCTATTTTCTGGTCTTTGAGGACAATCAACATATCCTGGCCTTTATGGCCAATGTTGGTGTCTTTGAGGACTAGATGGTGGAGGAGAGAGATCACGATGATACTAGATAGGGTGATGAAGATGACAAGATCATGGACCTACCAATCAACACCATCCCTAAGGGGATGGTCGCACTTGAACAAATCTTTGACTCGGACCCTCGGGGCCAGGAAAAGATATCACCCTCCTCTGAAGGAGGAAAATTTGAGAAAGTAAACATTAGCCAAGATGGCAAAGAAAAATGGATACACATTGGCACCTCCTACTCCCCAGAGGAGAAGGAGAAGATTATCACAGTTCTCTGAGAATACATTGATGTAATCACGTGGGGGTATGAGGACTTGAAAACCTATGATACATCCATTATGACTCATACTATCCCACTTAAACCTAACGCTAAGCCTTTTCGGCAAAAGCAACGACTAGTAAACCCACTGATCAAGCCTCTAATTCATCAAGAGGTTCAAAAACTATTGTCAGCCCAGATCATCTTTTGAATCTGGCATACTACATGGGTTGCCAACCTATTCCCTATGAGGAATAAAAGCGGTGAGATCTGCCTTTGCATGGATTTCCAAAATTTAAACAAAGCTTCCAAGAAAGATAATCACCCTCTCCCCTCGTTGGATGAGGTATTGCAAATCATGAACGGATCACAAATGATATCTTTCTTGGATGGGTACTCTGGGTATAACCAAGTCATGGTTAAATATGAAGATAGAGACAAAATGACGTTTACCACCAAGTGGGGAATGTTTGCCTACCGAAGAATGCCCTTTGGCTTGATCAACGCAGGGGCCACATTTCAAAAGGCTATGGATATTGCGTTCGAGGGCCTTGTGAACCGGTGTATAATCATCTACATGGATGATTTGACTTTCTTTTACCAGGACAGGCGTGATCATTCCGCCCACCTCGCCTAGATTTGCAAGAGATGTCGCCAGCATGGAATATCTCTCAACACTAAGAAATACATATTTGGGGTCACTGAAGGGAAGTTTCTCGGTCATATTGTCTCTAAGAAGGGTATATCCATTGACCCTAAGAGAGTTGAAGTGCTGCTAAACCTACAGATGCCTGGCAGCAAGAAGTAAATGAGATCTTTCTTTGGAAAGATCAATTTTTTCTGGCGATTCATCATAGGATTCACCGAGATGGTAAAGCCACTCAATAAAATGATGAAGAAAGATACTAAGATTGAGTGGAGCCCTGAGGTAAAGTGGGTGTTCACCCATATTAAACAAATGATAGCGGAGGCCCCAGTCCTGGCTAGTCCAGAATATTCCCTCCCCTTTTACATATATTCCTTTTCTTTGCCGCATTCTGCCACAACAGTTTTGACCCAAAAGATTGAAGGGGAAGAACGCCCGATTGCTTTCATGAGCTCCCCCTTTAAGAACATTGAAGTCTAGTATTCACCTTTAGAAAAACAAGCCTTTGCTCTCATCCGTGATATGAAGAAATTCTGGCATTATATTCTCTGAAGCAAAGTGCATGCTATCATCCTGGACTAGGCAGTAAAATCTCTACTGATGCAGAGTGAATTGGGTGAAAGATGGGGGAAATGGATGGCCATCCTCCAAGAGTATGATTTGGAAATGCAACCCATGAAGATAGTTCGAGGCTAGGGACTATGTAGAGCGATGGTAGAAGAGACTCCACACATCGATTGTTAGGCATATACAATAGAGTCCATCACTCGGAATTCATGGTACACAGACCTGGTGTACTTTTTGTTGAACAACAGATGCTCAGAGGGATTACCTCAAAACAAACATTGCGCCCTGTGATTAAAAAGTGTGCACTTCATGATAAAAAAATGCCATGCTTTTTCGAAGGAACTATGAGGGAGTGTACCTTCAGTGCATTGATAGGGTTCAAGCTACAAATATAATCAAAGAATTCCATGGGCATTTTGGAACTAGGCATGGCTCAGCTGACGCCACTTCCCATCAGATCCTATAGGATAGATATTATTGGCCCTATATCTTTAAGGATGTCTACACTCACGTCAAGAAATGCCACACTTGCCAGACCGCGGCACATCGTGAGTGGAACCTGGCTATGCCTTTGCAACCGGTCTTTGAAGCTAGACCTTTTTCCCAATAGGCATTTGACTTTATTGAAGAAATCAACCCCAACTTTTCTTCCAACCACCGGTACATCTTGACTACTACCGATTACTACACCCGGTGGTCTAAAGCAATTCTTTGTAAAAACAACACGGTGGATGTAGTCATTAAATTCCTGGAAGAAAATATCGTCACACGATTTGGAATGCCTTTTGCTATAGTATGTGACAATGGTCCGGTGTTTTCTTTGGCATAATTACTTGAATGGACCTATGAAAAAAAGATCACTTTGAAGTTCTCCAGCAACTATTACCCTCAGGGGAACGGTGTTGCTGAATCAACCAACAAGAATTTACTTGAGGTGATCAAACATCTATTAGAACAGAATCTCCAGGACTGGCACCAAAAGCTTAGATTCACTCTCTGGGAAGATTGTATCTGAATAAAGGCAACCCTAGGGACTTCCCCATTCCACCTGGTTTATGGACAAAACCTAGTATTCCCCATTAACTTATAGATCCCGGTGTTGTAGTTCATGCAGGAATTTGGCAACCAGGACAACATCGTGGAAGTCCAGCTCCTAAATCTGGTGCAAATGGAAGAACAAAGAGACATATCCCTTGAACACTTTGTGCGTCACCAAGCAGTAGTAAAATAGTGGTTTGACTAAAGAGCCTAGTATAAGGCCTTTCATATTTTGGACTTAGTCCTTTTGTGGAACAAGGCCCGGGAAAAGAAAAGGAAAGCACACCAAATTCCAATGGCTCTGGCTTGGACCATACTTGATATTTGAGATCTGTGGGGAAAATACTTATCACCTTAGTACGATGACCGAAGAATTCATTCTATTGCCCGTCAATGGACAGTTTCTCAAGCATTATTTTGAATGAGGTGAGTTTGTCTAGAATTGTATTTTATGTAAAGTCCTGCTTGTAAATAGTTTTGTTGGCTGTCCTACGGGACCGCCCCTTTTTATTTTTCTTTTTTTTTGGGCTTCGTTCTTCCTTTTCTAGGTTTCTAGTATTTTTCCCTCCCTTTTGTAGACTGGCATGCCTCGCATAACATCTAGTCTCCGGAATGGTACCTTTTGCATTTTGGTGAACTTGGAATCTATTGTTAGCATGGTGGAATTGGTCCGCACTCTGGAGTTATTTTGTAAGTTTGGAAACAGGCCATGAGTAATCTTCATCGAATTCATCCACCGGAAGTCCAGAAATTAGTTAAATCAAAATCAAAAGAACAAGTAATCAAACACATTGAGAGTAGATCGGTTGCACTAGTTCGTTGGCCTAAGTCTGAAAATCATTTAAATCTTTTCCGGGTCTAGAATCTTCTCCCCTATTTGGCAATTTGAAGTGAATGGAAAGGTGAAAGAAGTACCATCATTAAAATTAGCTAAGCTTTAGGTTAATGGTGAAAGGAGTACCGCCTTTGCATCTAAGAAAAGAAAGAAATAAAGAGAATCGAAGAATGGAGAAATTTCGATATCCGGGGGGAATGTACAAGATATGACAATTTTTGTTCCACGTGCTTAGTGCCTCCTCTGCTTCTCCCAGAGGTCATCGACTTGATTTTCTTTTAAAGCACACACTTCACAACTGACGAAAGGCCAAGGATTGAATCATGTATGGGCCAAATTTTCTCAGATGCTTCACACCTTACAAGCAGGATACTCCAAGTAAAGATTGACTCTAGTTTTGCTAACCAGAGATTCTGAAGTTCTCGAATGCATGAAGACATTCATCCCAGATAGTCACCATTTGTTATGCTTTGCATACCTGTCCCTACATTTTGTGTGCAAAATATTGGGTCCCCCTTTTTTTCTTTTGCTCTTGCCTTGTTTTCTTTGTTTCCTTTGTTTTTCTTCTCTGAGCTTTGCTCCCGTGAGGTGTCTTTCTTTTTTTTCTGTCTTTCGTGACTCCGGGCCCAGTCCTAGAGTCTTTTGTTCCTCCAGAGCCGGATTTTGGACTCCGGGATTCTCTTCAACTATGTCTCATTTCGCTTGAAGGAATAGTTGCATGGAATCCCCAAGCTCAAAGTCCAGAGGTCTGCCTGTTCCAGAGTTTGCGAAGAAGAATGTAACTTGCTTTTACCCTAAGAGTATAAATGGAAATTACCCATCATTTTCACAGTTACGGCGATTAAAACACTTAGAGAATTCAGAGAGATTCTTAGGAGATTAAACTATGAATTTCTCTATGCTTAGTGGTTGAATACAAGTTGATTTGTGGTGTCCACTCATGATCGTTCGAGGGTAGACTTGTTGCAGAGCGCTCCTGGTGTTCTCCTCCCCTACTTTTCTTCGTGTTTCCAGGTAAGTTTTTGGTTTTCCCTTCTTTGTTTTCTTGCTATCTGGTTCTTTCTATTTCCTTTTTCTTTTGTTTCATCTTTGTTTGGTTTTATCATTTTTTCCTTTTGTGTTTTGCTCTTGGTTTGCCTCCCGTTGGTGGGCTAGCTCTACTGGAGGGTAGTCCACCCTCTGTGTAGTTGTAAATTAATGTATGTAATGTATATTGTTGTAGGGTAGCCCATGTGGTTGTGTAAGCATTTTATAATCATGTAAATAATTTGTAGATACTGTATATGTCACCATTGTTTTGTGAGCTTTTCTTTGGCCCTCATAGAGCTTTGATTCTATATTTCAGTGTATATATGTCTCGGCCCTCAACCTTAGCCTTCAACCCTCTATAAACTTATGTATATTTTGTGTGTATCCTTCCATTCTACCAAGCTCATCGCGCTCTGTCGTGATTCTTTTCCATCACCTTACTGAGCTCATCGAGAGGAAGTCACCATGATTCAAACTCAGCACCTCTCCGAGTTGAGCCATGGCAACTTTCTCTCTCCCCTATCTTATCACCTTAATGGCGGGATTAATTTCGCTTGTGTCAGCTTGCTTGTCACCATTAATGAAATTTATGCCATCTGTCGCGTGGCCATGTGATAGCCCATGTCAACCAAATACGGCTTACTACCCGTCACGTCGATAATGGATAATTTATCCAGACTCCAGGTCCTGAGGAGTCCCTTGTCTTACTTTTCCTCCTATCACTTAGTTCAACACCCCAGAATATAACTCACGTCTATTTTAGGTATTCCAAAATTTTTGATATATGCTAACACTTGTTAGATAGGTGCAGGGTGGTGACGAATCCCATGGAGTTTCTAATGCTCTTTTTATATACTCCATGTTCTAAAGTTTCTCTGGTCTTATAGGTTGTGGATAGTTGATCAAGATGTCTAAAGTAATCACCCCTCCTGATAGCCCGGAGCTACCTACCACCTCCACTTAGGCGGCCACAAAAACCAAGGCCGAAAAGATGTTAGCAAAGCTACACTTAACCTCCAAATACCCAAAGGAAGGCATTCTCATAAGTTCCAAGGTGGACCCTAGAGTACAGGAAATAATAGACACAGAGCCTGAACTTTGGGCTAAAATGTAGGGCTTAATTCAAGCCATATACCGATTAAAGGTCGACGGAGATAATATGACCACTCACTTGGCCACTTCCAGCATTATAAAGGCCGCAAACTTTCCCTATGCAGTGCAATCACCAGAACTGATACTTCAGCTGGCAACATTATACAATGCACCTACTCAGACTTTTTTGCTTACCGACCCCTGGCCGCTATAATATCTAGCAATAATCATCACCCTAGATGTAGCAATGTTTTCCTTAGGGCTAGGGATTCCACAATTCTAGGGGTTTGTCATCTTCAACTGGACCAAGTCATTAGAAGAGTTTGAGGAAGCTGATCTCGTCTCCCAGCAATACCTTAACACTCACTGGCTGAAGTCCCTGAAGAGGGACCATAAAAGGATGAATTTGGAAATCCCCAGCAGGGATTTCATAGAACCCATTCAGGCGGGCATCATATTTCTATGCAAGATCTTCGGATTTCCCCATGCCCAAGATTTCTCAACATGGATGTACTACTTTCTTTACTGCATCACCACCCGTAACCAAACTTTCAACTAGGCAACCATCATTGCCAATCATGTGGACATGCAGCTGAAGGGCGTCACCCAAAGTTCCAAGTTCTACATGACATCCTACATGCTATGGGCATTATCCCAACAAAGACTGGCTTTTCTAGGTTTGGGAATAGTTGGTGAACTTGGGAACAGGCCGAGCCAATTGACCCCATGGGATCATTATCCCCAAGTACAATGGGAACTCAGTTTCCTAAATTTCTGTCGGGTAAATGATGCTTTCATTTACCATAATATCCTAACACTTACCCGAGACACCGGGTACTGATTGTTGCAGGAGGCGATGAACTTGGTCAGCACTTATGGCCACTACTTTATTTAGTTCTAGCACCACACTTACATTCAGGTGACTGACTTCTCTGAGAAACCTCATCTTCTTCCCCAGTATTATGGGGACAGAATCATTCTCCTGGAGTTCTTCCATCAAATGATGGACCTGCACACCTTCTTCACATTAAAGAAGTTCATCAACGTCCCATTCTTATTTTTGTGCAGGAATTATACGTGCAACCTCACCGTGGTAAGGGAGGCAGATAATGAATTGAAAAGCCTGGGATTGGTGGAATTCCACCATGCTAGAAAGAACTATGATCCTCTAGGCATGATTGCCGCAACACTTCCATGGGCGTCCCTCCCGCACAAGGAAGATATTAAAGACTTCTAGGTAGACTGTCAGGATAGTTTTGATCTCTGGGCCTGTCAACATTCATGCATGTCCAAAGGACTTATGAAGGCGCTTGAACTTCAAAATTTTCTGAAGGGATTTTCAGATGACGGGCCACTTGAGGACCCAGCATACAAGGGAAAAGGATTGGACAAGTTAGATCTCACTACGGTGGATTGGAACACCCCTGAAGACTTGACAATCAAGGGAGTATGCCACCCTATTTTGGAGGTGAGTCACCAATATTTTTCTCAGGTGTGTCCCAAGAGCACCCAAAAGAAACCAATGGTTCGAAAGGCCACTCCATCTTCCGTCGCCGTTGGACCTAGCATGAGCAAGGGGAAAGAAAAAGAGGGCACCCCAACTGAGGTACCTCTCTAGGGCCCAACCCCTTTAATGGTACAACTACAATAGTAAATGGAGTCGGCAAGGCTGGCAAGCTAGCAGATAAGTACACAGATGTCCTCTGGTCTCCTCATAACTCCCATGGCATCTGCTCGCCCAGTAGGATCCCCGTCGTTGGCCGCAATGATGAGTAGACAAACTTTCACCAAGGCGGAGTCTACTAGTATTCTGGAGACCGAGGTCCCATTAATGAGAAAGAAAAGGAAGAAGGTGACCCCCACTCCGCGTGCAGCCGCCAGCCCCGGCATGCTAGATTTTCCTTCGGTAGATGTCATTTTGGACTCTCCTGAACCAAAAAATATTTCTGACTCCTCGCCACTACATGATGACTTCGATGACACTTTCTAGGTGGACGAGCTCATGGACCTCCATCAAGATATAGGTCATGCAGCAAAAGAAATTGTTGCTCAAGAAGAGGAGATCCCATAATAAGAAGCTACCACAGAGAAGGAGGTCTAGGAAGAAATGCAGAAGGAACAATAAGAGAAGGGAGGGCAAGAAGAAACACTGACCCAAGAGGCCAAGAATCAACCAAGGCAAAGGACAGATGAGAAACAGGTAGTCGAGGAAACCGGACCTGAGGGAACAACTGTACCCCCAACTATCACACTCCAAATGCCTTTGGTTACTCTGGGAGACCAGGTTCCCCAGAGTATATTTGGTGAGGTCATGAAAGAGGCCACATTGTTAAACTTTGGCCAACGACCTCACCCACTCCCACAAGATATTCCAGTAGAGGGAGAGGGTCTGGCAGAAGAAACATATAGGGCCGGATAACAACAACAGCAACAAGATAGGGAAATCCCTGAAGAAACAAGTAATACAAGTGCAGGCAGGGAAATCCTGAACACACCCAACCAAGGCACCACCCTCGAAGACACTAAAATGTCAGGAGAGGAGCAGGAATAGGAGAAGGAAAAGGAGCCCGACAATACTAACAATCTTGGGAATGCACCACCAGATTCTGAAGGGAGTTCGGATACCCAAGTCCTAACTACAAAGCCTCCCCAACCTCCCTAATGGCTTGTTGAATCAAGAAAGAGAAAAGCCCCGGTAGTAGAAGCAGGCGCTCCACTCTCCCTAGCATAAATGATGGCCCGTAATGTAGAGGCCAAGAAGCCTAAGAAGGCACAGACAGTCCATACCCTCTAAACTGGTCCCACAGGAGGCATAGTTGCGACAATCGCAACACCTCCTCCAGATGCAGATGTAGCAGTCGTAATGCCCGAAGATTACACTGTGACAGAAGTGGTACTTGGGAGAAGAGATAAGCAAGGTGAACTTGACCTGCTGAGAGAGACCACCAAAGCAGTGGAGGCCCGGTACATCAAACAGGGCTGGAAGTTGAAGGAGGAAAGAGAAAATAATGCTAATCTTCTCGCACTCCTGGCAGAACTTAGACGGCCGCTGGCCGAGGTCCACCCAAAAGCTTCTACCTCTAGATTGTCGCTTACACAGGGCGACATGGATTCTCTAAGGGATATGAAAAAGAAGGCCCAAGCTGTAGATGGGTGGATCACTGAGCAAATAGTCACCATGAGGCAATTCCTAGTGTTGTCACTCCCAGATCTTTACAAGATCCACCTTCTCCTCGTTCAGGCAAGTGCCTATGTTGTTGTGTGGGAAATGGACTTGGGAAATTATGAAAAGTGGAAGACCAGGTTGGAAGAAGTCTTGGACGCCGGAGAAGAGGCTACCACAGCGGCAGGAATTATAGGGGATGAAACATATGATTCTCTCCAGGCCCAATACTCAAGACTTTCCCTCAAGATTGAGGTCTGTAAGGATTTAGTCAAGGCCCTAAAAGATAAGATAACCGCCGCCCAGTATCCTTTGGGCCTATTTGAAGCCTTCGTGGTAAGGGTGTCAAAAGTCAACACCTTCACCACTGGATCATGCACCACAGAGGAGTATGTCCTTAGGAAATTTGATGAGTTTATGGAGTCTCAGTACCATGCTCCCAAATATTTTGATGGGAAGAAGTTGACAAGGTTGTCCAAGATGATGCTCCGAACGCATGATTTCATGAAGTTAGTAGATGAGTTCCAGAATGGGGCCAGATAAGTGCAAGAGAATTTGGAGGTTGTCCGCAGCCGATGGGACAGCATCAGAGGCATAGATGAAGAAGGTGTAATCCAAGTGTTGAAAGCTCTCAAAAATAGTAAAGGGTGGCATGGTTCTCTGGGCTCTGGAGATAATCCCTAGCAGTTGTAATTTTTGTATTCATTCATTCTTTCAAAATGAAAGTTCCTGGATCCTAGAATTTTGGATCCAATAGTTGTGTACTCTTAAAGTGACCAGTGTCCCAGTTCCCAAGGCCAACCAGTCACTTTCAAGGTAGTTAATAAGGATGTCAGAAGGTAGGTGACTCCAGCAGGGCACATCGGCTCGACAAGATGATTCTGACAGGTGGTCTTCCCAAGGCATCACCCAAAAGTAACACCTGGCACATCGGAGACAGTGAGCCACTCTTCCATTTATGAGGCATGTAGCCTCGATCCCCTGAGGATCATATTTCTTCTTTTCTCCTTACGGCTCCTTTCTCGAGGTCGATTCTTCCACTCCACCTTTCTTGTCTCATTCTTCTGACATGTTAGACCTTTTTCGTCTCAAGGTCTTTTGTAGCATGGTGCAGGTAGTACCGGCCACCAGAAATAGTATTATATTGTTAAGTGTAAAATAAGTTAGGTTAGTTTTAGGCCAAAGCTTGTGTATAAATAATAAGTTTGACCTCATTCCAAGTGTCGGTGAAATTGATGATTTTGTAGTCCATGGCTAACAGCATTTCAGGGTTTCTCAGTTCTGAGTCACAGAGCTCAATTCTCCTTAGTTTTTAGAAGTTCTCAGTAGTTAGATGCTCCCTCAGAGCCACCATTATGTATGCACCAGTGCTTGTTGGAAACATGTTAATGAAGAAGGAAGGGTTCTATCAATGATTTTGTTAGCATTCTGATCTCTGAATTAATGGTATTTTGTGCTCTATGTTCTTTATGTCCCTTGCTCTGATATTTTAAGTATATTAACGACCTTCTTTTCCCTCGCTATTGATTAAATATGAGCTGATGCTTCTATATTTCTTCAGTATTTAGTGTAGCATGTTAAAGCATGGTTGATGTCTTGAATGTTTAGTATAACTATAGGTAGATGGAATACTTCTAACCCTGATCTATCTTTTGAAGTTTATTTGGTAAAGTTAATGAATGCTTATAGGAAACCCCACTTACCTAGATCCCCAGAGAAGATGAGCCAAGATAACCAGCTATCCCCCCTGAACAAATTAGTCACACTCCCATCTAAGCTCTCACACTGTCGAGACCCGACTCTCACATGCTTGAAGGCTTGGGGAATCTCATTTCCCCAGACAACCTTTACAGGAGAAGTTGGCCAGTACCCCGGTACCCAGTGACAACTTACATCTGTTGGTAGACCTAGTCACAAAGTCCTATCAATAGATATGATCTGTGTCAACCATGAAGCATATCTCATCCTTATATTGCTCGATAAGTTGCTCGAGGATTCTTACCCTCTTTTGCATTCGGTCTTTGAATACATTGAAGAATTCATCCATGACAGTTTCAAAATTATCTCCTAGAGAAGCTATGTGCTCACTGATTTGCATGGTGACCGGTTTGGTGCTGTCCCATTTCACATCTCCAACTGATGTGAACTTTTCTTGAAAATAGAAGAAAATACACATGATTAATGAGCCAAACTTACAGGTGTTGGACTTTGCATTCCTAATTTTTTTTAGGTTTTCCTTCGGCTAATTCAGGAGTAGCTCAGATAAGTCTAGCTAGTACCTTTCTTCACAATTTTGTAAGTTGTGTCCACATCACTTGATGCAATACTGTTTAATCTATTGGCCTAAAAGAATTTGCAACCTAGTACACATGCACCAAACTTAATCTCATCATCGGCTATTGTTGTCACTTTTAATCTACGGCTATCCCATTTGGCTCCAGTCATCTTTTTGGTCTCTTCCTTTGGTGGATGCTTTAGTGCCTTTACTTTATCAGTTATGGGGTAACCGGTGATCACATGGATGACATCTCGGGTGATTTCCTTTGGTTCATCCAACCTTAACTTGTTGTTGTGTGTTATGCTTAGCACTAACTGAATCTAATCAGTTTTGAAGACCTTAGGAAACTTTAGGGTATTGGTAAGCCCTTTTACCTCAATGTGCTTGTGTTCTTCCTTGAGGGTTCCATCATCATTACAAATATTTTGGTAAGCTTCTTCCATCTCTGACATTCCAATCTCTACAATCTTGCAGTGTATGAAGGATCAGACGTCTTCAACCATCAAAACCCTAGCTGGTATGCAAGAAAACGCACTAGTGTCATCAATTTGTGAGGCAACCTCTGGATGAATCTTTTAATTGGGTTCCTCACATGCATTGTTCTTGATGAGTTTGAACTCATCCTTCTTTGCATTCTTAGCTTTTACAGATCGTGATGTTGATGCCATTTTCAGAAATTAGGGCTTCTATGTAAAAGCATGAAAACATGGATTTATCGGTCTGTAGAACTTACAGTTGTGTTTGCAATGATCTATGAACTGCTTTGAAATGCTTGTAGGTCAAGTCGTGATTGCTCTACAACTTGATTTCTTTCTACTCAAAATTGCCTTTTCTCTCTTTGCTCTGGGTGTCGTGACAAATGAGTCACTCTAATGCCCTATTTATAGTTGTTTCCCTCAAATGTGTGTAATAAATGCTCACCAATTTGTTGGTGTCTAAATACTAAGTTTTTCGATGAAGCCTTTACTACCATCGGTGATACTTACAATGTTTTTGAGCAGTCAAAGTTGACTTAGCCTTTGTCGATAGGTTTTGGTAACACAGATAGCTTGTTCATGTGCATGTTTACCGATGCATCTTGGTCAATACTAACAACTTGTGCTTATAACTGACGTCTCTCGGTAAATCTAGGCAGTCTTTCCTTTAAGTGTATACCGATGGGTTTTGGTATATATGCCTAAAGACATAGTTTTCACATATTTCAACAAGTATAACCATGATACATCTTTCTTATGCTAATTTGGAATTATTTCATCACATTATGGAACTGATGTAAAGTAATAGTTTTAGCGCTAATGCAATTCCATACTTACTTGTTCTACTTAGGTGGGGTTGGTGATGTCACCAGATCCATTGGATGGGGTTTCACCATTTGCATTGCTCATTCTAGCTTCATCATTGCTTGAAGCTTTTATCCACATCTTGTCTATAGCCTTCTGGATATCTTCAATGGTGTTTCCATTGGGATATGTGTTTGTCTCTGTCATTCGGTTTTTGCAGTCCTTTTTTAGATGACCAACTTTATGACAGTGTAAACATGCCATTCCGGGGTTAGTCCATCCTCTAGACTTTCTAGTCCATACTCTCATATAGTTTGTAGCAATGTGACCATATCTACCACATGTTGTATAGTTTTTCCAAGTATTGTAGTCCCATACATATTGATTACTGATTCTCTTCGGTTGATATGGAGTTTCTTGACCTTTTGGCTTCCATGCTTGCCTTTTTTTTCCAGCATTCAAGACTTGTGTGCCCATTTATCTTGCATGTAGGACAGTATTTGTCCATGTAGGTTTCCTTCTTTGGTTGATCCATCTTAGACTTACATTCATATGCTTTATGTCCTTTCTTGTTACATTTATAACAAAATCCTATGAATGAAGATGTAGATTTAGGAATACCTTTCATTTTTTCATTGCATACATTTGATGTGTGACCTTGCTTTCCATAGTGTTTTCATGTAAGCTTTCTTGGTCTTGGATTTTCATAAACATTCTTTGGATTGGATTGATTTGATGATTCTCCATTTTTGGTAAAGCCTAGACTGTTGTTTTTGTTGACTCTTCATTGTCCTTCTAGAAAAACATCCATTCTTTTATTGCTCTCTTCAACCTTTATGATAACTTCATTATGTTGTTGCTGAATTCTAACCTCATGCTTTAGTTTTTCATTTTCTTCTCTAAGTTCACCGATAATCTGTATTCTTTCAATGAGTTCAACATTCATTTTTTTTGCTTCTTGACTCATAAGTATAATTTGATTTGTAAGTTCATGGTGATGCTAAGCATGTCTTTGAATTTATAACTCCTTTTCTTGTAGTTTCTTTATAATCTTCCTCATGTCATCAATAGATAGTGTTCTTTCTGTTTCAGCTTGTCTAGCCTAACTCATCACATCAATCATTCTAACCATCTAGGTCTCTTGACCAATTTGTAGCATCTTTATTTTCTCTGTCAGATGTTGATTGATCTCCTTTAGATTTTTGATGTTCTCTTCTGATGTATTTGATGCTTTGCTTGTATTTGATCCTGAAGACTCAAAGAAATCTGGAATCTCTTCTTCTTGATAATATTTTTCATTGCTTTGAGTTGTCATTCCTTTCTTCTCATCAAGCAACTGTCTCATGCTGATTCTAGCTTCTTTATACTGTTCATAGAACATCTATATCTCAAGCTTTTTATTCTCAATATTCTTATCAAGTTTGTACTTCTCCATTGTATGATCTTTTCTCTTAAGCCTTTAAGCTTTCCAAGAAGAGACTTAGCTCTGATACCAATTTTTGGGTTTAATGTGAAGTAGTACTGAGAGGGGAGGGGTGAATCAGTACCTCTAATTCTTTTTCTTATCCTTTTATCAATTAATCTTAGTAATCAATTGCATGTCCATTCAATCTGATATATATGACCTTTGTGTAAGTTATATCAATTCATAACAGTAATAAACATGTGAATCATTCATAGAAACATTCATGAACATAATTGATACATAACACAAGATATGATATCGCAAAAAACTCCTGTTAAGAAATAAAAATTGTGGTGGGGATGGTACCCACAAAACTTCACTATCTGCAGAATGGAAGGGGCCGGTTAAGGCTTACAATTTTGATCACTTATGATGATCTACCCTATTAGGAGTATTGGTGGAGACCTGTTAAAGTCTACTCTATTAAGATATTTTAGCAACACTGTTAAGTGTGCACTTAGTTAAGAGATTTGATATTGGACTGTTAAATCCACCTTTCTTGAAAGGATTTCTTACACTTTACTCCGCTTGTTAGAATGACAAAAAATAAAAGATTGACCTGGTAAATGCAATCTCCTATTGTTGATATAGATCTTATGTAGTTCACATAAAAATATTATCACCTTAACTGTGATTGAATAATACCTCTGATTGTCGATTTCCTCTGTTCTTGGTTCTGCTAACCAAATTCTTCTTTTTCTGTTCTGGTTCTTGAAACTGTCAATTCAATCCATAGATGTGCTCATTTTGTTCTCCTCTCTCTTACACATGCATTCTAATGAATGATTACTTCATCTATTTATAGATGGATTGATTTCATTGAGTTGTGATAAAAACAATGTTAACTCTAAGATCAGGTTTACAACTTGCACCTAGATCTCCTAGTCTATGTATTTTAATCAGTTAGACTAATTAAAAAACTTACATTAATGTTTCTTATCCCTAAAGAAATGGATTTAAAAAATAATTAAATATCTTATAAATAGAATACCCTTTCTTTATCTGACGTGGAAGTTAGATCCACTTTTTGCGGGTTGCAACTGACTTTCGGTTCTGTCTTTCGGTCATGCTTGACTGTCCTTCGATTTTCATTGTCGGTTGCACCGTATCTGATTTGTCGGTCTGCACTGTAACTTGCATTTTGCGTTCCTTTGTCAGGTTACTCTTTGTTTCTCTAAATTTTGATTTTTGGTTTACACACTGCCTTGTGTCATCGATTCTCTTTGTACTTAGTCATTTCTGGTGATCTATCAATCTGATCTTCAGTTTGCCCTTTACTGTCTTTCAGTGTAAGCTTACCGAAAGTTTTGTTTGAATACTAATGAAAAAGTATTGTCATCAGTGCTAGGAAGAATCTAAACCAAAGGCCTTTACTACCTTATGTTCTAGCACCTCTTAATGTTGCTAGAGACCTTGTGCCTACTAAGAATAACATTGCAACAAAATACGAGTGGTATTATCTTTGCAACCAACCTCATAATCAGGCTTAATGTTCAAATAGAGTTATAAATTAAGTGTTAATCATGTAGAATGCTTCAATTTCATAAGTTTTACCTCATGATTGATCTAAACAGAAACAAGATCTACCTCTAACTGAAGATGCTTTCCTAAATTGTCAGGGACAAGAGTTTTGTGGAGTAAGTAGGGATGATTCTCTAGTTGGAGAAAATACTAGAGCCAAGAACAGATCCCTAGAGACTGAAGAATTAGAAACAAGTAAAGGTAAAGAAGGTGAAGTTGCATAGCCATCTACTTCTCAAGTGCCTCATATTTTGCAGTGAAATTCTCAAGGAGTTTCCAAGGAGAAACCACAATTGCAGGAAGACCCTGCTGGTGTTAAGTTTCATCAAAAGGTACATACTATGGTTCCTTTTAACATTGAAAAAAACATGAAAAATATGAACATTACAATGTCTATGTGGGATTCTTTGTCTATTCTAGGTCAAGCTGATTTGTTACATTCATCCTTGTATGAGAGAAAAGTACCTAGCAATGTTATTGATGATCTTGTCAAAGCTATTTTTACAAACTTACCTCAAGACAATAGAAAGACACTAGGTAAGGATGTTAATCCTCCCCCATTCTATGTATCTCTGATTATAAGGGATAAGTTGGTTCATAATTGTATGGTTCACAGTGGAGGCACAAGTTCAGTCATTCCTAAGAAGATAGCAGACCAATTAGGACTGAAATATCAACCCCTTGAGAAAGGAGTAGTGCAGCTTGATGGTTCAACTATTAATACATTAGATTGTTTTAAAGATGAAAACCTTAATCTTCACCATCCTAACTTCTCCATTTCTCAAGGCATCTTTGTCATTGACCTTCCTCCTTATTTTGGATGAAGCATAATTGATTGAATGTTTGACGATGTTAAGTTGATGATCACTGATCTGTAGAAAGTTAATGCAAGAAATTAAATCAGTTAATGTATTGTATTGTCATTGATGTCAACTTGATATAATTTGATTGGTTATATACATAGTGTCAAAGACTTCAAAGAACCAAAGAAATAAAGGTTATGCTATCAGTAATGCATAAAAGTTTAGTATACACTAAGTGACAACAAACACCGACGGATAGTTCACCCCGATGGATAGAGAACCCCGAGAGAAAATTCATAGTGATACCTGAGCAAGAATTACCAATGATTAGAACCACAGTGTTACCCAATGGATAGATAACCCCAACAGATAGAGATGCCCGAGGAAAACTGAAGTCAAGACCGAGCTAACAAGGAGTTGAACACCAAAAAGAACTGAAGTTCAAAAATGACAAAAGACTTAGCTGGAAAGAGATAAATATGGAGTTAACTAGTTGATCACATTATTTTCATTGACAATTTAAAAGCCAAAGATAAGCTAGATTTTTAAAGCTATTTTATTTCAGTTGTCAAGGAGAAATCTATTGGATAAAACTGAAGTAAGCTTTAAAGTAAGAATGGCGAGAATTATGGATAACGCCAAGAACAAGAAAGTCAAGGACTTAGAAATGGTGAAATTATGTCTATAAGAGAGACAACCTAATTCATTATGAAAAAAGGGGTGAATAGAGAAGAAGATTTTGAAGAGAATACTGGTGAAGAAAGACTTCATACAGTCTTGATCAAACAAGCTAAAGAATAGAGCTAAAGATTTTTGCAAACACCGAGCAACAAAGAAGCACAACATCACCGAGCCTAAAGAAGTGGAGAAAAGGTATTGAAAAGAAACATTGATCAAAAAGGTATTTGGAGCTTACAATAGACCTGAACATCTGCAAGTCTAAGTTGTATTTATGAACAGATCATATATTGTTTCAGTTTAACCATTGATTTGGAAAGTCTCTTAACCGAGAAGGATCTAACCATCCTTTATATATTGAGATACATCCCAAGGAGTATCAAAAGGTGTCTCGTGAAGATAATATAGTGAATGCCATATATCAAGTGATAAACTGTTAGTGATAAATCCTCTAAAAAGGTCACACTTAATAGTGTGTTTGTAGCCTTTAACAGGGTTGGCTCTTCACTGAGCTCACTTCAGAAGAGTGAAAATTTTGGGTTATCTGTCCCAAGTGGTTTTTCCCTTAACAGTTTTTCCATGTTAAAAATCCATGTGTCAAATGTGTTTATGAGTCATTTCTTTAATGTTTTGCTTTACACATTACTAAAAAATAATTCATCGGTAAACACTAAGTTATTTATTGTATTTTGATAAAGGATAGACTGCTATTCGGTAAAGCTTAAGAATAAGGTTTAATAGTGAACTCCGAGCAGTAGTTATTTGATAAGATTATTTCAAGGCATACATCTTGTAGGACTGAAGATAACTAGAGGCTTATAAATGTGGTACTAAGTTTTTGGGTTGATTTATTGGAATAATTTGAGGCCACTGATTCACCCCCCCCTCCTCTCAATTATTCTAACAATTGGTATAAAATCTTGTGTGCTTAGAAAGGAAGGTTTCAAGACCTAAGCTAAAGATCACAAGATGATAAAATAGGATGTGCCTAAGTTGAAAAAGGGCAACTTTGCGTCATGGCAAAGCAGGATAAGACTCCACCTATCAATTGGAAATGATGTTAAACTCAATACTTGGATACTAAATATGTGTTTACTACAGGACCTCACACACTTGATCAATTGAGAGAAAAGCATGAGCACAATTCTATGATTATAGAACTTGCTTCATCACTCTCTGATGTTGAATTTGAAGATGTCAAAACATGCACCTCTGTAAAGCAAATGTGGGATAAATTGAAGCTAGTACATGGAGGAGATGCAAATGTACTAAGAGCTAAGGCAGAAACTAAGAGGTAAATTTGATGACCTAATAATGAAAGAAGGAGAAAATATCACTCAGTACAGTTGCAAAATCAAAGAGGTAGTCAATGCTATTCGAGGAGTTGGAGGTGTACTTGAAGAAGAAATAGTGGTAAGTAAAATCCTAAGAACCTTACTGTATGTTTATGCTATTGGAGTATCTACTATACAAGAAATGAGAGCAGTAACAAATGACAATGTCACTCTAGATAGTTTGGTTGGTAGATTTATTTCATTTGAGATGAATAACTTTGACAACAATGTCTTACCATCTATTGAGTCAGCATTCAAATCTTCTTTGAAAATAAGTAAATCAAGTCATAAACACACTATGAGAAATGATAGTGAAAGTGATAGTGATGACCAAGAACTTGATGAGATTGAAACACTAATGGCTAGAATATTGCAGAGAGGCAAAGGTAGATACAAAGGTAAATTAACATTGGTATGTTTTAATTGTAAAGAGATTGGACACTTTGCCGCTAGATGTCCTAACAAAAGAAAAGAAGACAAAAAAAGTGACAGATCATTTGAAAAGAAGTTTAACAGAAGTGATAACAGAGATCACTGAAGAAACTAAAAATCTGACAGAAGAGATACCCAAGACTACAAGGAAAAAGGGAAGAAAGCTTTTTACCTGGCTGAGAATAGAGCTGGAGATATTGACACCAAACCTGATGAAGATATTGAGATGGTATTTTTTTCCGTGAAGGATGATTCAGACAAAGAGGAAAGGTATGTTGAGACTATACTCATATCTATGGTTAGTAAGAATGATGTCTAGATTATAGATAGTGGCTGCACTCACCACATGACTGGAGATAAGGAAAATTTTGAAACTTTTGAGTATTATAATGGTGGATCAGTAAGAATGGGTAATGACTCACCTTGTCTGATTGAAGGTAAATGAACCATAATGTTAAATACTCTGATCAGATGTAAAAATGCATACTGGGTAAAAGGACTTAACTATAATCTATTGAGTGTTTCAAAGCTGAATAACACAGGTCACCAAGTTGCATTTGAGGACAAAAAGGAAAAGATCTTTAATGAATCAGGAAGGTTGATCAGAACTGGTGAATAGACAAAAGGTAACCTATTCTATCTTCATGATATTAACACCACTTGTTTAATGGCTAGAAATGAGGACATGTGGTTGTGGCATAAAAGGCTATGTCATGTGAATTTTGACAACAAGATTAAGATAAGCAATAAAAGGAAAGTAAGAGTCTTATCAAGAACGTCAAAGCCCGACTATATCATGTGTAAGAATTGTCAAAAAGGTAAAATGACAAAGTCTAGTTTCAAGAGAAAAACCTATACATCTAATGCTATTCTAAAATTAGTCCATACTAATATATGTGGACCCATGAGAACTAAGAGCTACTATGGTGATAGATACTTCATTCTATTTGTAGATGATTATTCTAGAATAATGACAGTTATATTCTTAAAAGAAAAATCAAAATCATTCAAGATGTTTAAATGGTATAAAGCTATTGCAGAAAAAAAATGGTAAGGAACTGAAATTCTTAAGATTAGATAGAGGAGGAGAATTTATTTCTGATGAATTCACTAACTTTTGTAATGAGCATGGAATTAAAAGACATGTTTCTACACCAAGAACACCACAACAAAATGGGATTACTGAAAGAATAAATAGATCCATTGTTGATTGTGCAAGAATACTGATGATTGAGAAAGACATCACTCAAACATTCTGGAGGGAAGCTGTCAGTACTATTGTCTACACATTTAACAGAGTTCAATTGAAGAAAGACACCAAAAAGATACCTTATGAGCTATGGTAGTTACTTCAGAATTTTTGGAATTCAATGTTATATTTTGAAAGATGATAGAAATGGAAAGCTTGACTCCAAAAGTGAAGAAGAAATATTTCTAGGATATTCCACCAAAAGCAAGGCTTATAAATGTCTTAACAAGTCCTCTAACAAATTCATTGAGAGTGCAAATGTCAAAATAGAGGAATATGCAGAGAAAAATGATAAGGAAAGAATAAAAGAACCAGAAGCCTATAACAGGTTTGTCTACAATGAAGAACTTGGCACTCTACCTGAGCAACAGTGTATCTCTCCTGAGTAGCAGAACATTGCACCCGAGCATCAAGCTGCAAACACCAAAAATCAGCAAAATGATATTCCAAGTGATGGAGATCAGAATGAAGGTCAAGATGATGATCAGAATGATGAACAAAGAGTTGAAACGATACTTTCCAAGTATGTTAGAAGACACCATCCACAAAACCATATCATAGGAGACAAGAAGGCTGGAATGAGAACAAGAAGTAAGTCACTAAACACTAGATGTTTAATTTGTGATTTTGAACCTAAATCTGTAACTACTGCACTTGAAAATGAAGAATGGTTCAGTGTTATGAATGAGGAAATAGAATAGATTAAGAAGAAAAGAACATGGACATTAGTACCTAGACCAGATGACAAGAATGTCATTGGTACCAAATGGATATTCAGAAACAAGCTGAAGGAGAATGGAGAAGTCACAAGAAACAAAGCAAGATTAGTATGCAAGGGGTATGCACAAGAAGAAGGTATTGAATATGGAGAAACCTTTGCACCCATTGCTAGAATAGGAGTAATAATTTTACTTTCTTATGTTGCATTCAAAGGATTCAACGTATACCAAATGGATGTCAAATCTGCATTCCTGAATGGAATACTAGAAGAAGAGGTATACATTGAACAAACAGAAGGGTTTGTTGATCCTAACAAGAGAAACATGGTTTGTAGAATACACAAAGCCTTGTATAGATTGAAACAAGCACCAAGAGCATGGTATGAAAGACTTCACTCCTATCTTAGAAGTATTGGATTTGTAAGAACAAGTGAAAATAGAAATCTGTATTTAAAGGAGGATATTGATGATAACATTTTGATTGCTGAAATATTTGTTGATGATATCATATTTGGGGGTAATGATATGTTATGTAAATATTTTTCTAATGAAATGAGCAAAGAGTTTGAGATGTCAATGTTTGGGGAGATCAAATTCTTTCTTGGTCTACAGAATCTTCAACAAGATGCAGGGATATATCACACAATCCAAATACATCAAGGAAGTGCTGAAGATATTCAAGATGGAAGATTCCAAGCTAGTTGGAACACCTATGGCAATCAGATGCAAGTTGACAAAGGAAGACAAGTCAATCGAGGGAAATCAGACCCTATATAGATCAATGATTGGCAAACTCATGTATGTTGTTCATACTAGACCAGATATAGCACATGCAGTTGGAATAGTTGCTAGATTCTCTGCTAATCCCAAAGAATCACACATGACTGTTGTCAAAAGAATTCTGAGATATCTAAAGAATACCGAGGATATGGATTATGGTATAAAAGAGAAGGAAAATTTGAGCTTCAAGTCTATACAGATGCGGATTGGGCTAGAAACTTAGATGACAGGAAGAGCACAACAGGAGGAGCATTCTATATGGGTGACAAACTTGTCACATGGATAAGTAAGAAGAAAGGATGCATCTCACAATCCACTGCAGAAGCAGAATATGTGGCTGCTACTGCAAATTGCTCTAACATTGCATGGATCAAACAATTACTGGAAGGTATGAATATGAAAATTCTTGAACCAGTGATTATCTATTGTGACAATACCAGTGCAATAAACATTTCTAAGAATCTTGTCATGCATGCTAAGACTAAGCATATTGCAATCAAGTATCATTACTTACGAGAAGAAGTGCAAGAGAAATAGGTGATACTATAATATGTTCAATCCAAGGAAAAACGAGCTGACATATTCACAAAGTCATTGCCTAAAGATACATTTGAGTACCTGAGAAAGAGACTAGGGGTCCAACCCTTGTCTATTGGTCACTAAGATGACTAGGAGACTGCATCAGCCTACACATAATCAAAAGATCATTCATGTTTATGCAAGCAAAGAGATGGACTGCAAAAGACATATCAGTACACAACAAGGTACTTATCTACACTGAACACCAGAGTCATTGTATTGTTGATGGAAAGGGAAATTCAAGGAGTATATTATAAAAGGAGGAAGAAAAGAGTTTGGAATTGTTGTCAAATGGAGAGATGACTTGAGAGATTATATCCATATGAAATATCCATCAAAATCATCCAAAGGGAGAAAAGTTATCCTAAGGGAGAGATGACTTAAGGGAGAGAGTATATCTAATGTTGTCAAAAGAAAAAGAGATGATCAAGGAGAGGAATAGTCAAAAGGAGAGAAAAACATCAAAGAAGAGATTCTAAATCAAAGGGAGAGACAGAATCAAAAGTTTCTACATCTATCCAGAGAAGGGAATAAAGATTGAAGAAAGTACTCTGCAAGAATCAAATCTAAGCTAGAAGAGCTTACCGAGAGCCAGACATTTGTATTGGTTATTGAACAATAAGATTGGTAGATTGATGAACTAAAACTGATATATTTCATAGTATATTAGTAGTAATGTAGTATGTTGCCATCAATGCCAAAGGGAGAGATTGATGAACCATAACTGATTGAATGTTTGAAGATGTTAAGTTGATGATCACCAAGCTACAGAAAGTTAATGCAAGATATTAAACCAGTTAATGTATTGTATTGTCATTGACGTCAACTTGATATAATCTGATTGGTTATATACATAGTGTCAAAGACTTCAAAGAACCAAAGAAATAAAGGTTATGCTATCAGTAATGTATAAAATTTCAGTATACACTAAGTGACAACAAACATCGACAAACAGTGCACCCCGACGGATAGAGAACCCTGAGAGAAAAGTCACAGTGATACCTGAGAAAGAAACCCGAGCAAGAATTATCGACGAGTAGAACCACAGTGTTACCCAACGGACAGACAACCCCAATGGACAGAGATTCCCGAGGATAACTGAAGTCAAGACCGAGAAAATAAGGAGTTAAACATTGAAAAGAGATAAAGTTCAGAAATGAAAAAAGACTTAGCTGGCAAGAGCTAAATATGGAGTTAACTGGTTGATCACATTGTTTTCATCGACAAGTTAAAATCCAAAGATAAGCTAGAGTTTTAAAGTTGTTTTATTCCATTTTTCAAGGAGAAATCGACAGGATAAAACTGAAGTAAGCTTTAAAGTAAGAATGGTGAGAATTGTGGATAACGCCAAGAACAAGAAAGTCAAGGACTTAGAAACAATGAAATTATGTCTATAAGAGAGACAACCTAATTCATTATGAAAAAAGGGGTGAATAGAGAAGAAGATGCTAAAGAGAATCCTGGTGAAGAAAGACTTTGTACAGTCCTGATCAAACAAGCTAAAGAATAGAGCTAAATATTTCTGCAGACACTGAGCAACAGAGAAGCACAGCATCACCGAGCATAAAGAAGTGGAGCAAAGGTATTGAAAAGAAACATTGATCAGAAAGGTATTATGAGCTTACAATAGATATGAACATCTGCAAGTCTAAGTTGTATTTATGAACAAATCATATATTGTTTCAGTTTAACCATTGATTCAGAAAGTATCTTAACTGAGCAGGATCTAACCATCCTTTATATATTGAGATACATCCCAAGGAGTATCAAAAATATTATCATGAAGATAGGATAGTGAATGCCAGATATCAAGTGATAAATTGTTAGTGATAAATCCTCTAACAAGGTTGCACTTAACAGTGTGTTTGTAACCTTTAACAGGGTTGGCTCTTCACCGAGCTCACTTCAGAAGAGTGAAAATTTTGGGTTACTGGTCCCAAGTGGTTTTTCCCTTAACAGGGTTTCCACATTAAAAGTCCATGTTTCAAATGTGTTTATGATTCATTGCTTTAATTTTTTTCTTTACATATTACTAAAACAGGATTGATCGGTAAACACTAAGTTATTTACTGTATTTTGGTAAAGGATAGACTGCTATTCAGTAAAGCTTAAGAATAAGGTTTAACAGTGAAGTCTGAGTAGTAGTTATTTGATAAGATTATTTCAAGTCATAAATCTTGTAGGATTGAAGATAACTAGAGGCTTATAAATGCGGTACTAATTTTTTAGGTTGATTTATTGGAATATTTTGAGGCCACTGATTCACCCCCCCCCCCGCCCCTCTCAGTTATTCTAATAATTTTTCCTTGTGTCTATCAAGAGAATTTAATGATAANCCCCCCCCCCCCCGCCCCTCTCAGTTATTCTAATAATTTTTCCTTGTGTCTATCAAGAGAATTTAATGATAAGATAGGAGGTTATTTTTCCTCAAACTAGTTCCACATATTGTAGGACCAGGTATGGAACAAAGGTGTTGGTTCCCAAAACTGCAGATTGGAAATCCAAGAGCTTTTTCCAATTCTCCTAGATTGCTTCAATCAGCCTTAGCCAATGAACGAGAATAATCTGATTCCCCTAAACTTTAGGCTTTGCTAAACCTAGGTAGGTAAACCCTCACCCCAAACACAAAAGTTGTTTTTCTATAGTGAATTTAAAATTTCCTGATTTCTCGGGATGGAAAATGTTCCCCAAGTCTAATCAAAATAAGAATATTTGATTCTTATTTAGTGTTTAAATATTATGAATGCTTTGTCATTGAATTTGTATTTTTGTGTAAGGAAAATGCTTTGGGTATGAGATAAAATATATTTTTCAAGGATGAAATGAAATAAATTCAATGCTCATACAACTGTAAAAAACCTTCTTTGAGGAGATACATAGGCTAGTCCCTTATCCAACTAATTGGGTGGAATGTAGTCAAGCTTTATTTGAACCATCGTGTACACTATGAAATTAAATTTTAGATTCTCTCCCCCATGACATCAAGGATGAATTGACAATAATATTTGTTTTATTCTAAATGAAGTATAATTCCTTTGTAGGAAACCAATTAGACAAGGATTTGTATAGATGAGAGCTTCATATACAACCCTTGATACTCGAAGACCAATATTAAAAAACTTTAATTTTCTGACATCTAACAGTAAAGAGAAAACTCTCTATAACTGCAAATGCAAAGGACCAATCCAATAAAAAACAACGAACTTACTTCTTCAATCTTGGATATGAAACACATTCTCTTTGTATTATTAAAAAAAGTGAATACAATTGATTCACATTTTCGTTGTAGTCACCATCCATGCTATCTTCCTACAGTACCATCTTCCTCCTTTTTATTATCTTATATTTTTTTTATATTTGATTACATTTTATACTACATATATATGTGGATGAATGGTTTTCACACCCCTTTAGGGTGAAGAGACACCACCTTATGCTAAAATTAAAAATTTCTTTTGAAAAAACTAATCAACAAATTAACTAATAACTACCTATCTTTTGGATGTGGCTTTGGTAGAAAATCCAAAATAGAATGTAAGAACATAAGATTTTTACTAGACATAGGAAATTTGATTTTCTGAACTGGGTCTATTTTAGATTGTTAAATTTTAATCATTTTCATCCCCTGGAGACATCGTGTTTACAGCATGTCAAAATTACAACATATCTCTGAAATCTTTGCTCACAAAATTTTGATTGTTCTTTTCGCCATTTCAAAACTCATTAAAATGCCCTCCGCAAAATAGAGAAAAATCATTGTTTTTCTATCCTTCTCAGTTATACCAGCAAAATTGTGAAAAATTTATATTTCGATGCCTTGTAATATGATACTTGCGAAATAGTGAAAAGTCATTTCCCTACTTGTGTTTTTTGTCCCTATGAAATAGTAAAAAATGGTTCCTTTTGAAAGTTTCCAAGGTGATTAATCAGTTCTATTAAGGTATAAAAAATTAGGCAATTACCATGACTTAGGGATTGGACATCAGACTGAGAAGCTATCCTCCTTTATAAAAACTTATTTAATTTATCAACCCAGGGACGTATTACTTGAAACGGGCCATAAAAGTATATGCACCAAGGATTCTTACTCAGACCATGCTATGGTTGCAGAAAACAAATTGCTTCGAAAGGAAGCTATTCTATAGTTACAGGAAATGAATGCTAGAAAGGAAATTAATCTATAGCTGCAAGAAATGAATGTTGTAAAGAATGTTGGAAAGGAAATGCGGAAGTGAAAATGTTGAAGGAATACTACAACTTGGAAACACAAAGACTTGAAAACACAGTTATAATTCTTCAACAGTTCTGCCACTTTGGCTGCAGGAAGTACTGGACTATCATGCGGCTTTGGCTGCAAGAGTTGTGTTAACACCAGAATTATGATACTAAGATGCAGGAAACCAAAACTACATGCAAATAATTCTAACTAGCTAAAATAGATTCCTCACCAAGTGGGCCCCCTTGAGTGAGTATCCAAACTCAATTACACTAAACTAAAGATCAACACTTCATCTTCTATTGATTGAAAAAGTGAATTACAAGATTCATAATAACTGTAAAACAACAGAATGTAAAGTATAACTGATAATGCCCTTTTTTCACGCAGGAGTGGGGCTTTATTTAAAGAAGGAAAAATATCTAACTGCTAACTAATCATGTCATAGAGATAGGCAGAGCTTTTATTGCAATCCTATCAAACATAAATGGAAACTATAAAACTAGAGATAGAATAGGTCCAGGAAAGAGGAAAGAACTTCTTTTGACAAAAAATCTAACTTCCCACTTTCTCCTAGATTTCTTCAGAGAATTAATTATATTGCCTTGGTCTTTTCTTGACTACTGCCACTTTGATCACCCCATATCCACTTGCTGGTGTTGTGCTTGACGTTCCTCCATGTGAACCTGCTGCAAGACCAAGTCGAGCATCCAGCGTATGGGCACGTTTTACCTGGTCAAGGTGACGGTTTCTATATTAATGTGCTGCACTTCAGATGTTAGGATAGAGAAATTTATGATAATTAACACCAAAATATGCATGCATCATTCATGTTTAAACAACTAATTCATTTATAGCGACATAATTATAATTACAAAATAAATAACATAGCATATGTATCCAAGCATAGCATATTTAAGTGTGTTTTAAGCATAGCATAGGTCTAGTGGTAGCATGCCACATAATAGCTATTATGAGTATAAAGTATTTGAGAAAGAATGATAAAAAGGGAAAAGGTCCTAGCAAAAGCTATCCTAGGGCATCTAAAATATGACATTAATATGCCTCATCAGTGATCTCATATTTTGAGCTCTTCAATACAATTTTTCCTTTGAAACATTAATGTCAATAGGTAATTTTGATGCTTATAAATAGAAAAAATTAATGCTCCAACAGTGGCGCTTTCTGGGGATGTATACTCCTTGTGAGTATAGTAAGAATTCAGTTAATCTCTGGAAGAAGCAGACCAAGTATCAATCAATTGGGTTATAGAGTCACTGTGTAGAAATCAAAACATATATAATTTTGCATCCCCATGCTACCAAAATGCAAAAGCAATATTTGTCTCTATCAAAAATCTTATTTTCATCACATTCCGTTGACATCAATTTAAAAATAATACTGAGATATGTCTGATAAAATATTTTGATACTTTCCCTCAACTAACTAGACTTTCTCTCTTTGATAATAGGTATCTTCAAATTATACACATGTTGCTTATAATATCTTCCCTTATCATATAGTCCACAGACATATACATTACAACATCCTCTATTATAAAATTTTCTATTATGCATAGATATTTTCATTTCTAAATTAGAATGACATCCTGATTTAGTCCTATCAAAGGGATTGATAAATTTTTTTAAACCTTTTTATCCTTGAAAATCCATGAATTCAATGTCATTTTCACTACTCTGATTATGACAACTTTGCAAAAGCACACCCTCTTTATGAAAGTCTAAAACTTCCACCACTGCTGAAGCCATTATAGTATTAGAGTTTGAAACATCACCTATTTTATTGATTGCATCTTCTTATAATATTTTCATGCTTTCAACATTATGTTGTTCATCTTCAAAATAAGGTACATTGCTCCAGCTTTCCTCTAGATTTTCTGATGTTTCATCATGAAAAAGATCTTGAAGAAGATTGAAATTACCTTTAGGTTTTCCTTCTTTTATGTGTTGATCGGATTGCATGTATTCATTAAATGCATCATCCTCTTAAGTGTCATCATGTGCTTCATCAACCAGACCAATATCTTCATTATCTGCATAAATTTCCTCCTCTCGCATGTGTATTGATTCACTAGTATGTTTGTTTTGGTGGACTGAGAAAAAATTTACATCATTTCTCTGAACATGTTTCTAATATTCAATGTCTAATAAATCTGAACCCTCTTTTGCACTGAGGAGACCCTTCCCCATTACCATCATAATCACTGATATGAATTTCCATACAAATCTCACCATGTATGAAATCTTCTTTATTTTTATTTATTTCAACACAAGTGTCATGATGGTTCTCAAGTATGGATTCTTATTTATCTTCTGCATGACTAGGGCACTCATCTTCCTTATTTAAATTTGAAACATCACTAGATTCTTCTTCTAAAATGCCTTAATATATAATTTTGATAAGAAGTCTTACCTGAGGATTATAATAACTCCCCAATTTATGCATTTTATCTGGTAATGAAGGTTTTATATCCACAGGTATTTCTTTATAGATGTTAAACATCCTAATGAATACTTGTGCTGAAGTTTCATCTTCATATCTCTTTATATTCATAAATTCATCCAAGGAAGACATACATGATTCTTTTTCTATAGTACAATTCTGATTGTATTTTTAATATGGAGCATACATTCTCTTTTTCCTCATCCTTTCTTACATCTGCATCTATTTCACATGTTCTATCCACACATGAATTACTGCTTTCCTTCACCTTCTCTTCTCTGATGAATTCTCTCGTTGTACCAAGAAATGCATGCTTGAGTATCTGGGATGTGTAACCACATCTGGAGTCATCATTCTCTTCGTATCTCTTGGAAGAAGAATCTGCACAAGGCTCTAAATCCATAATATGATACTGGTATTATTCTTGTGTATACAAATACTCATCCTCTTCAACTATGCCATGGAGCTCATCTAGAAGCCATTTCTCAAACTCCCTCCATGATGATATTCTTTGTGTAGGAAGAGATTCATATTCTTTTCTTGCATAATCCTTTAAAGTCCTGAAAAACAATTTCATCACCCGATCCTCTATATTAATCTCATGATCTTCTATAAATGTATAGAATGCTTCCACATGCTCAAGTGTGGATTCATCCCATTCCCATAAAAATTCTGTACTAGTTGTGAAAGATTAGGGAATAACTTGTTAGGAATACATTGAAATCTTTTGAGATCCAATGGCTTGATGCCATCCGGGACAAACGGTTTTTTCTTAAACGACTGTTTATTTTAGTAAATTCTAAATATCTAAATTTCTTGTAAATTCTTTCTTTGTACATTAGGTTTTTGTCAATAGAGTCACCGCCTCTTTCAAAGAGGAAAACTTTACTTATCTCCTTCTGGGTCTTCTCCCTCAGTAGAGTCATTGACTGAAATGTTTTATTAAATAGTAGAGTTGCCACCTTCTTGTCAGAAGGAAAATATTTACTATCTTATGAGTCCTTTCTCCCAGTAGATTCTATCCTTATCACCAAAGATTTTGAGAAAACTTATTTACAATCCCCAGCAAAGTCACCAATATGTTGGTTCCCAAAACCACAGATTGGAAATCCAAGAGCTTTTCCAATTCTCCTAGATTGCTTCAATTAGTCTTGGCCAACGAACAAGAATAATCTAATTCCCCTGCACTTTAGGCTTCACTTAACCTAGGTGGGTAAACCCTCACCCCAAACACAAAAGGTGTTTTTCTATAGAAAATTTAAACTTTCTTGATTTCTCAGGATGACAAATGTTCCCCGAGTCTAATCAGAATAAGAATATTTGATTCTTATTTAGTGTTCGAATATTATCAATGCTTTGTAATTGAATTTGTATTTGTGTGTAATAAAAATGCTTTGGGTACGAGATAATATATTTCAAAAGGATGAAATGAAAGAACTTCAATGCTCATACAACTGTAAAATACCTTCTTTGAGGAGATACACAGGCCAGTCCCTTATCCAAGTAATTGGGTAGAATATAGTCAAGCTTTGTTTGAACCCTCATGTACACTATGCAATTCAATTTTAGATTCTCTCCCCCATGACATCAAGAATGAATTGATAATAATGATTTTTTTAGTCTAAATGAATTTTAATTCCTTGGTAGGAAACCAATCAGACAAGGATTTGTATAGATGAGAGCTTTGTATACAATCCTTGATACTCGAAGACCAATATTAAATAAATTCATTTTCCAACATCTAACAGTAAAGAGAAAACTCTGTGTAACTAAAAATGCAAAGGACCAATCCAATAAAAAATAACGAACTTCCTTCTTCAATCTTGGACAGGAAACAGATTTTCTTTGTATCAATAAAAAAATTTAATACAATTTATTCACTTTTTAGTTGGAGTCACCATCCATGCTATCTTCCTATAGTACCATCTTCCTCCTTTTTCTTATCTTATATTTTTTATATATTTGATTACATTTTAAACCACCAATTTATGTGGATGAATGATTTTGACACCCCTTTAGGGTGAAGAGACACCACCGTATGCTAAAATTAAAAAATTCTTTTCCAAAAACTAATCAACAAATTCACTAATAACTACCTATCTTTTGGATGTGGATTTGGTCGAAAATCCAAAACAAATTGTACGAATATAAGATTTTGACTGTAGATAGGAAATTTGATTTTCCGAACTAGGTCTATTTTAGATTGTTAAATTTTGATCATTTTCATTCTCTGGCAACATCATGTTTGCAGCATGTCAAAATTACAACACTCTAAAAATATTTGATCACAGAATTTTGATTGTTCTTTTTGCCATTTCGCAACTCTTTAAAATGCCCTCCGCGAAATAGAAAAAAATTGTTATTTCACTATCCTTCTCAATGATAACAGCAAAATAGTGAAAAATCACTATTTCGTTGCCTTGTAATATGATACTTGCGGAATAGCGAAAAGTCATTGTTTCACTGTCTATGTTTTTTGTCCCTGTGAAATAGCAAAAATGGCTCCTTTTGAATGTTTCCAAGGTGATCTCATATTTTGACCTCTTCAATACACTTTTTCTTTTGAAACATTAATGTCAACAAGTATTTTTGATGGTTCTAAATGGAAAAAAAAAATAATGCTCCAACAATAGGTAACCATTAAGTTTGATTTTCTTGCTAAAGATCACATTGAGCCCTATGTGCCAAGTGCTATTAATGCCAACTATGTTGTGTTTGACCAAGATGAACACGTTGTTGTCCAAGAGCCAAATATTAGAACTGATGACATTCCACACATCTTTGGATGAATGGGAAATATAAAATGTTCATGATAATCAGAACAACACCATTGAAGAAGCTGGTTTGGGGGTTTATATGTTGCATGAACCTTATTCAATAATGCCACATCTTGTAAAAGTTACATAATAGAAATCTGAACAACAAAAAAAGGTGTGGAAGATGTATTTTGACGGGTCTAGAAGTAAGAATGGAGTTGGTTGGGGGTGTAATGCTTGTGTCCCTACAAGGTGATAAGTATTATTCATCTTTTCACTTTGTATTCTCATGTACTAACAACATTGTTGAATATGAAGGTTTGACTCAAGGCTTAGAATGGGTTAGGAAGAGGAACATGGATAACTTTAAGAACCCCCCCCTCCCAAAAAGTATAAAATTGTGGTGAATCACATGTTTTTTGGAGGGAAATTTTTTAATATTGATGGTGAATTGTGTTTCAAATTATGGATATTTGGTGGCGAATTTTTTAATAATGTATACCATTTTATAAAAATATGACGACTACAAATTTTTTTAATAGGAAAATTATTAATTTAATTAGCGAATCAGACTTCCTTATACTAATAAATTATGGAAAAATTATTTTCTAAATATTGTAATTAATTTATTTGTCATGGCGAATGTTTTTCAAAAATACATATAAACTTGGTGATTTAATACAATAGTTGTATAGTTGGTATGGTGATTTAATAATTGGAAATAATTATTAAATTTTCATTCTCCTAAGTTTTCATTCTCAAAGAATGACACGTGTGATGATTCCAAAGAGAGTTTTCAGTAAAGGAGTTATCTCACCACATTCCGTCCGAAATGCACCTTCCACCATTCATCTCTCTTAATCCAATGGTCTGATTTGATGTTGAAGTTGCATTGGGTCCCATCGCTATGACATCATAGAATCACACGTCCATTGGATTACAACATATCAATGGCCAAAGGTGAATTTTGGGCCTATTATTGTTCTTCATAATCTTTATGGCAAACTCTCAACGGAATCATGACACGTGGTATGATTGATCGTACCAATAAGCTCATGATCAATCATACCACGTGTCATGATTCCGCTGAGAGTTTGCCGTAAAGATTATGAAGACCAACAATAGGCCTGAAATTCACCTTTGGTCATTGATATGTTGTAATCTAACGGATGTGTGAGTCTGTGACCTCATTTTTTGACACCAAAAAAATAGAATTCTTTTGGAAATCTTCGGTAATATTAGATAGAAATATTAATTAATGGCGATGAGTAGATGACATCAATTAAAGTAATGTCAATTAATGGTTTCTTAGATGGAACCTTTCAATTTTCAATGACAGATATGTGTGACATCATTATCTATTCATTACCTCGATAGAATAATGCCTTAAAGTTAAGGCTTAAATAAAAACATCATGTCATCTAAGGAAATTGTTTTTTGATCGTTCGATGATCTTACATCAATGGTAAAGCTTCATTTCCTGCCACCATTTCATAGCTAATGTACTTTTCTTATTGTTTAGATTATGTACCATTATATCATGTGAAGATAAAACATTAAAAGGATTCCATAACTTTGGTTTAAATGTTACATTTAACGAAAGGTTTTTAACATTTCCTTTTTAAAAACCTATCGACTCGTAGCAGCAGAGCTAAAAAGAACTATTGAACCGTCGCCAAAGATTTCAAGACTATAATTTGTGAGAGCCTTAGCCGTTCTAACTTCTATCTATCCAGATTTCAAAATTTAATTTCGGGTAAGATATCTAGCCTGATGCATCCCGATTTTGTAATGTCAAATATTTTGTTTAACTTGATTTTGAAATTTTAATTCTTGCATGTACAATTGGAGTTTTCTTAAATTGGAGTTTTCTTAATTAGTTAGTTATTATCTATGATTTGTTAGTAAATATCTGGGATTCTATGTTTTTTCATTCTTCCGAAGAACAGTGGGGAAAGCAAAAACTCAAGGCCACGGGCAAGCAGATGGGAAAAATTTAATAGACTGCAGAAAACTAGTAGAAATCCTTGGTTTCACTAAAGAGTATCATGATGTTTATGATCCTGCTATCGACGGTGAAAGGAGAGTTATATCATTTAAACATACATTGTGCAGTAAAGAAACTCGACCAAAGAGGTCTGAATTTATAAAATTTAATCTAGCGATAGGTGCAACAATGAATAAAGTTGCTTTGTGGGATGTAGGTTTGGGTTGCATGTTGTTACCCGAAGTTTTCCCTTGCCCAGAAATTGTCTTGATTTGTGCAAAAAATTATGATGAAGAAAGAAAAGAAATTGTGAATAAAAATAATCAGGAAGAAATTTTATCAATAACCTAGGAAGAATTTCTCAATTTGCTAGACCTAGGGTTTGACTGACAAAACTATAATGTCCATATTGACCTCGGATTGCTGGCAGAGCAATATGAGGCAGTCGCGCCAAACACAAAAGATTCATTTATAAAGGGTCTAATAGTTGCAGAGGCAAATGCTTCATTCGGCGAGAACCATAAGCCTCCTTATGATTTTAAAATTTTTGTGCCATGGGTTCAGGATACTATATCCTCGCTAGCATTTTACCTGGGACTGGAAAATAATAGGGAAGTGGGTGCCAACATTCTTCAATCAATTTGGGATATCCATTGTGTCAATGAACCAGTAAGATATAATTTTTTTGGACACATAGTTCAATCAATGTAAGAAAAATTAGCATTGATTAAAAGAGGCAATTCTAAGACATTTAGGTTCACAACCTACTTGTGCTATATTCTACTAGCCAAGCATGCTTCAATATTAATGAGCAATGACAACAAAATTGCAATTCAGAGGGGGACAGGACCAACGGGTACTCCAATATATAACTGGAGACCTCAGATAAGGATGTATGATAACAGAAGGAATTACAGTAATTTTGTAGACTTCTTTTTGGCACCATTGTACAAAAAATAACAATCACTCCAATGCCCAGATTGTCTACTTCATGTAGGGATTGCATCCAACTTGGAAGCACAATTCAATTGGATGACTGGTACTTAATGGAAGAATACACTGTGCTAAGGTTTTATGGATCAGAACTACAACCCCACAAACTTCCAATGCATGTGACAAACAGGGTGTTTGCAGTAGAATATGTACTACAAATAGAGAGCATAGATAGACTCTTCATTGTCCAGTCAAAGAAGAGCATAATCCCTTCCTTACCTTTCTCAATTGGAGGGTTAACATTTGAGAGAAAGACATTCAAAGTGGGAAAAAAAAAATTAGAAATTTTTCAATTTGATTTAGAGTGGTACTAGAAGTATGATCCACTCAACGTCATTCAAACAATACTTGTTGCTAATAAGAACTCTGCAAACTTATTTCAACATGAAATTAAACCATTGCTAGAGAAGTTGAAAAACAAGGATAGTTGGGATGATGTTACAAAAGAGATGGAGAAAGCTTCCGCTGAGGAAAAAAATTTAGTTGAACAGTTGTCATCACAAATTATGACCTCATTAAACCAGGGCATTGTACAGCCTAGAATGTCCTACAATTTCTACGAAAAATCTGCTCATCCATCAAACATAAAAATACCAAAGAAAATAGCAGAAGATTGTAAGGATAGAAAATGGACTCCAACCAAAATGAATGATTTTTGGAGTAAGAGAAAGGATCTTGGTGAACCAAAGACCAGTGCAGATCTGGATGAATAGATGAGGATATAGAGTTTAGCAAATTATGGAATTTGGAGCATCCTACCGTGGCATACAAAAACAATGATCCAGATAGTGAGGATGATAATCCACCAATTGCATTTACTCCAGGGAGTCAGAGTGGAGTCAGCGACTACCAGAAACAAGCATATAGAAAAGGGGAAATAATTGTGGAAAAAATGGGTTATAAAGGTGGTGGTTTGGGTCCCACAAGAGAAGGCGTCTAGAATCCAATTGTCACACAAAAAATTGATCATGGTGTAGGCCTTGGGTTTGGATTTGGAATGGACCCATTAGATTCATCAGGAACCACTATGCCCACAATAACATCCATTGTCACGGGTGGGATTGGGGAATCTACTGCTACTGGGTCTAGTAGTGGCACTAGTTCTAGTGGGATTGGGTAACTTATACAACAAGTTCCCTCTCTAAAGAGGCTAGTAGAATCTACACAGAATCCCATAGAAGAAGAGAGTGTCAAGAAGAAAAAGGTTTCTAGATCATTGACACTCAATCCTAAAGAAATTTTTGCACTTTCAAGTTTAGAAAATCCCTCTAAAAATTTAAATCCTCAAACATCATTAGTTAGATCAATAGGCATTGCAAGCTCTGGTTCACCTTTCAAACATTCAAATCCTTCTGCAACACCAGATTTTCATTTCAAAGATTTCTATAATAAATTTGTAGAAACAACAACCAAGAATAAGGAAATAAAGAAGACATTGCAGACTGGTGCCCTTACTGCAGCTGTAGAGGAACAACCTAAATCCAATAGGGTTTTTTCAACATATGACCCAAATAGAGACATGATGGAGTTCATGGTTGTTATTCCACCAAAAAAAGATGGAAACCCACTAGAGAGTCAGATAGATCCGTCTGAATTTCAAGTTAGCACTCTCCAAAGGGATTTTTCCAAAGTTAAAAATGTGGGCAAAATCAATGTGTCAAATTCTACAAACCAAGTCATCTACAGTGCACTGCTAAAGCTGGAAAGAGAGAAAATTAAGCCTGAGGAAAATATAGAAAAGTTACAGGCAGACATTGCCAATGAAAAAGCAAAGAGGAAAGCTTCAGAGAACAGTTTGAAGGAATTACAGAAAAAGATTAAAAAATTGACCTCTACATCAGCAAATATAGAGCAGGAACATGTGAAGGTAGTAGTGAAGGAACATGAGCAGGCAGAGCTGAAGGCACTGAGGGGAAAATTGGTATAAATTAGTAAAAAACTAGAGGAAGAAAGAGTCACTTCACAAAAGTTATTTAAAACCATGGAGAGTAATGTTGCCTCCAACTGAGAATTGCAAAATCAATTGGACTCTCAGGTAGATAAAGCCAATCATTGGGAACACAAAGTGGTGGAAGAGAAAATTAATTGTGAAAAAATGGTAGAAGAACTAAAGAAGGCCAATAATACAATTCAAACTTTAAAAAATACTAGTAATAATTTAGTGAAGATTACTAAAGAACACATTTGGGGCCAAATATTGGGGATGTCTCATAGCTTGTGTGGTTGGTTTTAAATGCTTCAAAGTAAGAGAGTATGTTATTTGAAGCTCCATAAGAACATTGAACAGAACATGGATGTTGTCAAGAAAGAAAAGAAAGCAAAAGATATTATGCAACAACTCTACAGTAAGAGTGATAGTTATCTATCAAACAAGGGAATTAGCACCCGCCTTGATGCCTCAGTAAAGGTATCAAGTATCATTCAAAAATGTGAGAAGCTACAAAAAGCACATGAATTGGATGACAAAGCTAAGAAGAAGATCACAAAGATGGAACAAAGGAAAGCGAATTTGGAAAGTCTTGGTTTTCCTAAGGGATTTGACGCAAATAAGTTCATTGGAAGAGAAACTTACAAAATAAGGTTGCAGGACAAAATAAATATTGATTTATGTTTTCTTCCTACAAACATATCTCTTGATACATTCATGGATTTCATCAAACCAGTGAGAACTTTGAATGGAGTTTTAGAAGCAACAGTGTTGTCAAGTCACACTTCCAAATATGAATTGCTAACGAAGTTGCAAGAGTGTGACTATACTATGAACCAAATTTTTTTTCCATCAAAGGATGTTTGGACTCACCTACAAAGATTGCTTTGAATTTTGAACTACTGTAAATTGTAATGTATTGCAAATGAATACAAAATAATTTGTGCTCTATCTAATTTTCATGTTTTCCAATTTAATGTACGTTGAGTTACTCTATTTTATTCAGTTATTCGTAGTTGATTTACTCTGTTATATGCTATTGGAATATGAAATTTCATTCAGGAATTTCAAATTCAAATATGAATGATCATTGATGATACGATACAAACTACAGTAATGATACTCTATGTTCTCAAATTTTAATGATGAAACATAATACATTCTTGATTTTCTAAAATGAACATTGAATGATAGGATATAGTAGTTAATAAGTTCAAAAAATACCTATTGATTGCTACTTATAATTTAGCAAAAATTTCCTAAATTTGTCAATTCATCTCTGCTTTGTCATCATCATCTAATTCTGGTATTCCAGTTCCTTCATTGTTCTCTTCATTTTTGTTTGTGTCTTATTCACTCTAACCTTCACTTCTATGAATCCCACTCCCATCGCCACCTGTAGTTATCCCACTCGAAGTTGGATATTGGTTAATGGTGTTTCCCAACCCTCTTCTTTTGCATCTTTTCTTCCAGATTTCCATTTCTTTTTGATAAGGAAAAGTATTGACATCATACCTAGATGTGTAGACCCTCAAGCATGTTTCCAAATTCTTGTCTATTTTGTTTCTTAGCTTTGATTTTAGTAACCCCAAAGCACTAAAAACTCTCTCATCCTCCACCGAACCCAATATCATGGTTTGACATAGATCAGCAAGCTTGAAGAACTCTGAAATTTCATCACGCAACATTGTGTTCTATTTTATTTTTGTCCAAAGCCTTGTTGTCGATCCCTCTTCATGTGGGTTATGCATTAATTGATATTGATGCTTCATAGTCCTTGAAAAAGTGCCTGATTTCTGTCTAAGAAGACCCTCATCTAAAATTCCATTGATAGTCTCTCCATTGAATTCTATAGATTTGCAAAATTCCTTTATCAAAGTCAAAAACCTATTACAATAATCTTCCTTAGAGTTTAAGCGCCAATATTGAGGAAACACAATTGCCATGGCCTCAAGCAGTTGTTCAAATGAGAATTGGGATCTTATTTCAGAGGAAACTTTATAGGCTATGTCCCTTGCATTAGCTACTATAGACTCGACAATCTTGGTAAACTCTTCCCTTGTAACTCTTGTAGCTCGCTTCTTTGGGGCATTGTAGTACATTGGTATCTAAAATCCCCTTACACAAACACATAAATCTCCATTTTCAATGATCTTTAAATAATTATCAGGATTTTTCAAATCTGTTAGTTTCTGAAATCTGTTAGTTTCCTCCAATGATGAAATTTTTCATTGGATAAATTTGGGTCATTTCGATAGAGATTATCGAGGGCTTGACATGACATTTTATGCAAATGAGCATATTTTGCAATATACATGGCTCTTTGCTAGGATTTTTTCATAATGAACATCATTTCTTCTAGCATGGGAAGAAGAGATGCTAAAGTCAAAAGTGTCTCTATATTTCTTAACCTCTGAAGTAGGTCGCCACATCTCTGATTTTGTGCATTGTCATGATTTTCGTACATAAGTCCAATCAAAGATTGATATTCGGAAAAAAAATTGATGCGCTGGTCCATCCAAAGAGATCCATCTAGTATCCACATCTTTTAGAAGCTTGTTTCCATTGGTAATTCCATCAACAAAGTGTTGAAATTCCCTAAAATGTTTGGGACTTCGACAAAAATATGAGTACAACTCTCTTACTAAATCTTCAACCTTGTTTACTAAAGGAAACTTCTTCACAACTCTAAAAGAAAGATTCATCCCGTGGGCCATACAGTGAATGCCAAAAACATATGGTGAACAAGAAGCCTGCATCTTTGTGCAAAGACCATTCCTTTGACCTTGCATTACTAAAGCTCCATCAGCTCCAACACAGATCAACTTCTTTTCTCTTGTCAATTCATCCATAGCTCCATATTCAATTAAATGGCTCTTTGCTAATTGATATAAACTTTCTGATGTCACATTGTCCCTCAATTTTGTAACAGTTAGTAGATGTGGTTGGCAGACATTACTCTGTATAGTATAAACATGCATGCATACCCACAATGTATTATCTATTTCTGTAACTTTGTCTAAGGAAAATGCAATAAAGGTTGACTCTTTTATTTTTCTCTGTACATCCTCTATTTCAAACTGGGCAATACAACTTGCCCATTCCCATCCACTATTTATTGACTAATGAGTGATAGGATAGTTAGGAACTTTTAGAAAGTGTAACAAACCACTCATTTTTGGATAGTCTGTCATTGGATGCCCTCTACTCAAAATATGGAAAACACTACTTAATTGAACAAATTTTATGCGTTCTTCTACTTCACTTGCTTTTGCAAAAATAGCATTAATAGAACCTTGAACTTCACCAGGCCTCATCTTAAATTTATGAAACAAATAATATTCCTTAGCATTCCTTTTATGTTGACGTTGCTCCTTTTTTTTATATCTTACAACTTTTATTTCCTTTCCATCGACAGTTGAGGTTTCGTAAACCTTACCAACATGTTTCTCTATGGTGTCTAGTTTAAGCTACATTCGCTTTCCCTTTTTATACTTCCAACTACAAATCGTACATTTGCATTCTACTAGCGGATCACCTACAATTGGATTGTCCATAGGTTCAATGAATGGATACTTTGCCACCCAATCAAATTTAAATCTCCTAGACATCTCCCATCGACGATCAGTTTTTTATTTTGATTTTCCTCTCCCTTTAGTGTTACTATTAATTGAACCATCATCATCACCGAAGTTGATCGATTCATCCTAGTACTGGCTATTTACTTGAAATTCATCTTCAAGGTCATCTTCATCAGAGATATCAGGTTCCACAACTTCGTCACCAGATTTATTAGGTTCCCCAATTTGTTGAATAGACTCCTCTGTAAGTTGATAACCTTGAAGTTGTACAGGTTCCTCTGATGATGTACCTTCCTCACTTTGACCAACACCATTGTATTTGCCCCCGCCAAAGTATGAAGATATATTTCTCCATTTCGTTGGCCTCTCTTGGACATCTCCATGTTCAATAGTCCTCTTCATGTTTAACTTTGACTATGACATCTCCAACAAATTAAGGTTGCAATAAAATTTTACTTGAATAAGATACTATGGACTCATAGTCATTCCGATTTGCTACCGATCGCAATTGTGAGCTCAGAATTAACTGAATTTTTGTACTACTAAATCTCTTGAAACTATCCTTATATACAAATTCTTATTTCAAATTTTGGCAAGGGGCCGACAATTGCATATGATAACAACTAATATTTGGCAAACCCTACATAATTTCAAGTAATTGACTAGGAGAATAGGATGAGAATTTGGGACACGATTATTTATGATACATGGTGAATTGGGTCCTAGTGCAAATAAAACTTTCACTTGGGACAATGGGCCTTTTGCGAATGGTGATCCTCGATAAATACACCCTTCCTTGATCAGTGGCAAATAATAGTAAAATATACAATAGAAAAATCGGCGAACAACCTGACTACCGTAGTGAAATTACGTGCAAATAGTGGCGAATAACCCGACCACTATATGTATCTTTTATAAAATCTGGACGAACCGGTCAACCAGTATACTAAGCATTTTTTTGCCAATTTCTATACGCCTGACGGGACATATTAGCCAATTGGCGAATAATCGCCACTAAAAAAATCCCTAAAGAGGAAGATTAGTTTCCTTCAAGTGTTTGGTGATAGTGGTTGATTGTCAATCAGGTGAGAGGTTTGCATGTATCTAAAAAATATGCTTTGAAGTCATACATGCATAGGGTATGGATATGATAGAAGATTTTAATACTTTTAACTTGATTTCTATACATAGGAGTGAAAATCAACACACATATAGACTAGTTGAAGTAGGTGCATAGATTGACATTCCAAATTATATTAGTAAAGAGAAGGTGAAACAACATATGAAGGTATTTTCTAGGACTTCTATTCCTGATAAAAAAACTAATTGGAAAGTTTTTGAAAGTGATGAGAAAATTATGAACTTCCTATTAGAAGACATTTTTTTAGCCACAAATCAAAATAAGCTCAAGAAGCAATAGAATGAGAAGATCATTCAGTTGAAATACAATAATTTATCCAAGGGGTTATTTATCTTGGATTCTATCCTTAGCACTTATGATTAGATTTAGAAGAATAAAACCAACATGCAAGTCAAAGAGGACCAATACGATGAGCTAGAGATTTTTAAAGGTAAACTTTTGAAAATTGGTAAAGTTTTTTCTTAGGAAGAAAGGCAAGATTTTGTTGAGTCGTGTCAATAATTTCATGATGTTTTTTCCTTCGAATAATTTGATTTACAACGGTTTGATCTTAAAATTGCACAACACACCATAGAATTAGTACCAATGCAAATCATGTTAAGCAGAAACATAGATCCCTTAACCCAAAGCTTGAACCCCTTATGATCAAAGAACTAACTAAACTTATTGAGGGGATCATAATATATGAAATTAAACACGCTAGATGGGTCTCTAATCTTTTTTGTGTTAGGAAGAAAAATGGTGAAATTAGGCTTTGTGTTGACTTTAGAGACTTGAATAGAGATTATCTTAAAGACCACTACCCACTGCCCTTAATGGAGTAGACTCTCCAAGTATTTGTTGGTTCTGAGAGATTCTCCCTACTTGATGGTTATTTAGGTAATAACCAAATTTTTAGTGAAATACGAGGATCAACATAAAATGACCTTCACTATTAAATGGGGCATTGTGGCCTATAAAAGAATGCCTTTAAGCTTATTTTATGTTGGTTCCACATTTCAAAGGGTAATGGATATGGCCTTTAAGGGCCCAATGTATAAAATGGTGTTGGTGTTCCTTGATGATATAATAGTATTCTCTAAAAATGTTGATTAACATTTGTCACATTCAAAGAAATTATTTGAGAGATGTAGGGAGTTTGGTATATCCCTCAACCCCAAAAAATGTATTTTTTCAGTCCATGAAGGTAAACTTTTAGGACACATTGTGTCAAATCATGGGATAACTATGTTAGATAACTGAGAGGGGGTGAATCAATTAGTTGCAGTTATCCTATAGTTCCAAATTCTCCCAGATGTATATAACAATAATTTCAACATATAAATCAACTCGGTGAAATATAAACTGTGATCTCAAACTTTAGTTACCAAGTTGTCTAGTCATCTACTCAACTATTCATCTACTGAGTAGCAATAAAACAATACTGTGATTACCGATTAATGAAGATAAAGTAATGTGCAAATCCAAATAACAATCCACAGCAATCATACACATTAACATAAATATTTTTAATGTGGAAGCCCTGCTAAGAGAAAAAACACCTGTGACCGGTAACCCAAAATATTTCACTCTTGTGAAGTGAGCTCGGTTAAGAGCCAACCATATTAAAGGTTACAATGCACACTGTTAAATGTGACCTGGTTAGAGGATTTATCACTAACACTTCTCTATTGACCAATCATTCACTATGAGGTCAACAATAAAATACTCAACACTCATTTGAATGTCATAATAAAGACTTTCACATCCTACTCGGTTAAGAGATTTATTTGTAACAATGGTTAAACTGATACAATAATGATTTGATTCAAATACAACTTTGTTTGCAGATTTTCAGATCTATGCTAAGTACATAATACCTCTGATCAATTTGTTCACTTCAGTTCCTCTGATTCTTCATACTCTATTCTGCTTAGTAAATGCTCTTTCCTCTGTCGCTCAGTGTTGTCTGCAGAAATTCTTAGTTCTGTCTTCAACCAATTTGATTAGTCATTCATGAAGTTAGTCTCTTCAGCAATATGCATGTGCACGTTTGCATGTATATTTCATAATGAATCTCTTGTCTCTTATATAGACATCATAATGCATTTAATTTCCATCCTTTAGATTTTGTTGCTTAATCTCCATCATTGGTTTTTCCGCTTAGACCTTCCTCGGTAGTTGTATCAAAAAAAAGTTTCAATCTTCTCCGTTTGATCATCCTTGAAATTTCATAGTCGTTTGATCTTCTTAACAAATCTTATCAATTACCTCAGAATCATCAATTTTTCTAGCTCATCATTTTAGTCAGCCTTAGTTTCTTTTAATTACTCGGTCAATACCATGATGTGTTAGTGATCCCTAGCTCGGTTAACTCTGTTCTCAGTATACACTATATTTACTCGGTGTATATAGAACTCTTCAATTACCGACCACATAAACTTTGTTTGTTCTAGATCTTTAACCCATAATAGATGTTTGTTACCATAATGATAATCAAAGCAAGTTGACATCAATGACAGTACATAAATGGATTAATGTCTATCATCACATTTGTAACTCGGTTGGTCATCAAAAAAATGACTTCAAACACAATCAGTTGTAGTTCATCAATATCTCCCTTTGGCATTGATGGCAACATAATTTGAAATATGCAATATGAAAATGTCTTAGAATACCAAACTTATGTTCTACAACTATATGCAAAATGTTGTAGCTCTTCCTAGCTTGTATATATAATATGTTTCAGCATTAAAAACTCACCATGCAGACTCTCCCTGCAGATGTAAATTTTCTATTCTTGAATCTTCTCTCTCTCTGTAGATAGATATTTCATTTCTCTCCCTTTCTCTTTTTCTCCTTTTCTCCCTTTAATGGACATATATTTCATTGATCATTCTCTCCCTTTGACAACAATGCCAAAAATAAATATACAACTCTTCATTAGCCAAATAATATCTCTTATTTTCGGTTCAGTAGTAGAAGTACCTTTCAGTGTACTAATATGATTTTTTTAGTCCAATTCATCTTTGCATCAACATGATTGATATTCTAATTACATGTAGGTTGATGCAACCTCCTAGTCAGCTTAGTGATCGATAGACAAGGGACGAACCCCTAGTCTATTCCTCAAGTACTCAAATGTATCCTTTGGTAAGAGTTTAGTGAATATGCCAGCTAGTTGTTCTTTTGATTGTACATATTCTAGTGTCACTTGTTTTTATTGTACTTTTTCCCTCAATTAGTGATATTTGATAGATATATGCTTTGTTTTTTCATGCATCACCGAATTCTTTAAAATAATTATTGCACTAGTGTTATCACAATAAATTATCACTGGGTCAGTGATCTCTTCATTCATTACTTTCAAAAGTTGTTTTATCCATGCAATGTTTAAACAATTTGTAATAGCAGCAACATATTCTTCTTTTGTAGTTGACTGAGATATGCATCCTTTCTTTTTACTTATCCAAGTAACTAATCTTTCTCCCATAAAGAATGCTCCACCAATAGCGCTTTTTCTATCATCAATGTTCCCAGCCCAATCAACATTTGTATAAAATTTTAGTTTGATATTTCCTTCTCTCTTGTACCACAGTCCATAATCTTCAGTGTTCTTCAAGTATCTAAAAAATCTTTTTACAATAGTCATATGTGATTCTTTAGGATTAGCATAAAATCTTGCTACAATTCCAATTGCATGTGCAATTTCTAGTCTTGTGTGTACAACATACATCAATTTTCCAATCATAGATCTGTACAATATCTGATTTACCTCAGTTGTCTGATCTTCTTTGGTCAATTTGCATCCTGTAACCATAGATGTTCCGACTGGTTTTGATTCTTCCATTCTGAATGTTTTTAGTACTTCCTTGATGTATTTGGATTGAGTAATGTAGTTGCCTTCAACCTATTGTAAAATTTGCAAACCAAGAAAAAATTTGATCTCTCCAAACATTGACATTTCAAATTCTTTCATCATTTCATCAGGGAATGATTTGCATAAGTTATCATTGCCCCCAAGTATAATATCATCAACAAAAATTTCAGCAATAAGGGTCTTATCATTATTCCCTCCTTTTAAATACCAATTGTTGTTATCACTTATTCTAAAAAATCCAATACTGATAAGATAGGTGTGGTCTTTCATACCATGCTCTCAGTGCTTGTTTCAGTCCATATAATGCTTTGTGTAACTTACATACCATGCTTTCCTAAGTAGGATCAACAAAACCTCCAGGTTGTTCAATGTATACCTCTTCTTCCAGTATTCCATTCAGAAATGCAGATATAACATCCATCTGACATACTTTGAATCCTTTGTATGCAACATAAGCAAGTAATATTATAACTCCTTCAAGTCTTGCAATGGGTGCAAAAGTTTCTCCATAGTCAATACCTTCTTCTTGTGCATACCATTTGCATACTAGTCTTGCTTTATTTCTGGTTACATCTCCATTCTCATTCAATTTGTTTATGAATATCCATTTGCTACGAATGACATTCTTATCACTTGGTCTCGGTACTAATGTCCATGTTTTGTTTTCATGTATCTACTCAATTTCCTCATTTATTGCATTAATCCATTCTTCATTTTCAAGCGCATCTTTAATATTTTTAGGTTCAAATTCACAAATCAAACATGTGTTGTTATTTAACTTACTTTGTGTCATCATGCCAACTCTTTTATCTCCAACAATCTGATTTTGTGGATGATGTCTTCTTACATATTTTGCAAGCTCTTCATTGTGTTCTCTGGTTGGTATTTCATTATGATCTTCAATTGCAATATCTTCCTGATTCTTAGTTGGTGCAACTTGATGCTCGGTAACATTACCCGGTTGCTCGATAACATTAGGTATTTTCTTGGGCAAAGTGTCAGGTTCTTCAATGTAAACAAATCTACTATATTCTTCAGGTTCTCTTTTGTTTTCCTCATCATTCTTCTCATCATATTCATCAAATCTTACATTTTCACTTTCAACGATCTTGTTAGAAGACTTGTTCAAACATTTATAAGCTTTTCTCTTAGTAGAATATCCTAGAAATATTCCTTCATCACTTTTTGAGTCAAATTTTCCATTTCTATCATCTTTCAGAATATAGCATTGACTTTTAAATATTCTAAAGTAACTCACGGTAGGTGTATAACCATACCATAATTCATAAGGTGTCTTGTTTGTATCTTTCTTGAGTTGTACTCGGTTCAGTGTATATATAGTAGTACTAACAACTTCCCTCTAGTATGCTTTTGCAACATTCTTTTCAATCATCAATATTCTAGCACAATCCATAATTGATCTATTTCTTCTTTCAGCAATCTCATTATGTCGTGGTGTTCTCAGTGCAGAGACTTGTCTCTTAATTACATACTCATTACAAAAGTAAGTGAACTCATAAGAAATAAATTCACCTCCTCTATCAGATCTTAAACATTTCAGTTCTTTACCACTTTCTTTTTCCACTTTAGATTGGTACCATTTGAACATCTTAAATGCTTCAGATTTTTCTTTGAAGAACATAACAGTCATCATTCTAGAGTAGTCATCAACAAATAAAATAAAGTATCTGTCAACATAATAACTCTGTGTTCTCATTGGTCCACATAGGTCTATATGAACTAACTCCAAAATTTTATTAGAAGAGAATTTTTTCTCTTAAAACTAGATTTTGACATCTTTCCCATTTGACAATTCTTGCACATAACATGGTCAAGTTTAGATAAGCTCGGTAAGCCTCTTACTTTTCTTTTCTTACTGATCTTAAGCATGTTGTCAAAATTTACATGACATAGCCTCTTATTCCACAACCATATATCTTCATTCTTAGCCAACAAACAAGTAGTTTCAGTAGTGTCAAGATAGAATAGATTACCTTTTGATTGTTCTCCAGTGCCGATCGACTTTCTTGTTTCATCATAAATTCTAGCTTTTTTGCTTTCAAATGCAACTGGTGACCTGTGTTATTTAACTATGAAACAATCAACAGATTATAATTAAGTCCTTTCACCCAATATGCATTCTCACATTTGATCTTATTGTTCATAAATATAGTACCTTTTCCTTTTACTTGACAAGGTGTATCATTTCCCATTCTAACGGATCCACCATTATAAATGCTCAAGAAATTCAAAATTTTCTTTATCTCTAGTCATGTGATGTGTGCAACCACTATCAATAACCCATATGTCATGCTTGCTAACTTTATAAATAAGTGTTGTTTCAACATACTTTTCATCTTCTTCTTAATCTTCTTTCAAAGCTACAAATATTGTCTCAATGTCTTCATCAGTGTCAGTGTCGGTGTCTTTTTCTTTATCTTCAGTAATGTAACATGCCTTTTTTCCTTTGTCTTTGTAATCTTGGTTACTCCTATCAAACTATCGGTTACTTCTATATTCTCGATCACCCCTTCTATCATGAGATCTTTCATTTCTTTCATCACTTTTTTTGTTTGGGCATCTGGCAGCAAAGTGCCCAATTTCTTTACAATTAAAGCATATCAAAGGTAGTTTACCTTTATACCTTCCTTTATCTTTGTGAAATCTTCTAGCCATTAATTCTTCAAGTTCATCAAGTTCTTTATCATCATTGTCATTGTCATCATCATTTCTTATCATGTGTTTGTTACCAGATTTACTAATTTTCAGAGTGGACAAAAATGCAAACTCAATAATAGGAACAACACTGTTGTCAAAATTGTTTAGCTCAAATGAAATCAGTCTACCGACAAGGCTATCAACTATAATACTATTTCCAAGTGTTGCTCTCATTTCATGTATTACAGAGACTCTAATAGAATAAATAGGCAACAAAGTTCTTAGAATCTTACTCACAATAGTGTCTTCATCAATAACTCCACCTGCTCCACGAATAGCATTCACAACCTCCTTGATTCGGTTACTCTACTATGTTATGTTTTATCCCTCTTTAATTCTCATGTCATCAATTTTTCCTCAGAGACTTTCAGTTTTATCTCTTTGAACATTTTCATCTCCTCCATAAACTTGTGTAATCTTGTCCCCCATCTTCTTGGCCAATGTACATATTTTAATATCCTCAAATTCAGCATCAATTAGTGAAGAAGCAAGTTCTACCATCATAGTATTGTGTTCATGTTTCTATCTCATCTGATTAACAATCAAAGGTCTAGTAGGTAGGATGCATTTAGTATCCAGGTAAAGCATTATGTCATCTCTAATCCCTGATAGGTATAGTCGCATTCTTCTCTTCCATGTTGAGAAGTTCTCCTTGTTCAACTTTGGTGTGTCTCTCTTATACATCTTGTGATCTTTAGCTTAAGTCCTTTAAAACTTTCCTTCTAAGAACTCTATGCTCTGATACCAATTGTTAGATAAATAAGAGGGGGGTGAATCAGTTAGATCCAGTTATCCTACAGTCCCAAATTCTCCCAGATGTATATAACAATAATTTCAAACATATAAATCAACTCGGTGAAATATAAACTATGATCTCAAACTTTAGTTACCAATTTTTCTAGTCATCTACTCAACTATTCATCTATCGAGTAGCCATAAAACAATATTGTGATTATCGATCAATGAAAATAAAGTAATGTGTAAAGACAAATAACAATCCACAACAATTGTACACATTAACACAAAAATTTTTAACGTGGAAACCCTGCTAAGGGAAAAACCACCTGGGACCGGTAACCCAAAATATTTCACTCTTCTAAAGTGAGCTTAGTTAAGAGCCAACCCTGTTAAAGGTTACAATGCACACTGTTCAATGTGACCTAGTTAGAAGATTTATCACTAACAGTTCTCTCTTGACCAATCATTCACTATTGGGTCAACAAGAAAACACTCAACATTCATTTGAATGTCATAATAAAGACTTTCACGTCCTACTCGGTTAAGAGATTTATCTATAACAATGGTTAAACTGATACAGTAATGATCTGATTCAAATACAACTCTGTTTGCAGATTTTTAGATCTATGCTAAGTACATAATACCTCTAATCAATTTGTTCACTTCAGTTTCTCTGATTCTTCATACTTTGTTCTGCTCAGTAAATGTTGTTTCCTCTGTCGCTCGGTGTTGTCTGCATAAATGCTCAGTTCTATCTTCAACTAGTTTGATCAATCATGCATGAGGTTAATCTCTTCTACAATATGCATGTGAACATTTGCATGTATATTTCATAATGAATCTCTTGTCTCTTATATAGACATCATAATGCATTTAATTTCCATCCTTAAGATTTTTCCATTTAATCTCCATCGTTGGTTTTTCCGCTTAAACCTTCCTCGACAGTTGTGTCAAAAACACATTTCAATCTTCTCCGTCTGATCATCCTTGAAATTTAATAGTTGTTTGATCTTCATAAAAAATCTTATCAATTACCTCAGAATCATCAATTTTGTCAACTCATCATTTTAGTCAACCTTGGTTTCTTTTAATTACTCGGTCAATACCATGATGTGTTAATGATCCCTAACTCAGTTAACACTATGCTCGGTATACACTATATTTACTCGATGTTCATTGTTACTCGGTGTATACAAAACTCTTCAGCTACCAACCACATAAAAATAGTTTGTTCCAGATCTTAATCCATAATAGATGTTTTTTACCATAATGATAATCAAAGAAAGTTGACATCAATGATAGTACATAAACTGATTAATGTCTATCATCACATCTGTAACTCGGTTGATCATCAAAAAAATGACTTCAAACATACAATCAGTTGTAGTTCATCAAACTATTGATTCACAAAGAGTTAGAGCAATTCTTGAGTTGCCTTTCCCCAGCCATAAGAAAGTACTACAAATATTCATAGGCATAATTAATTTTGTAAGAAGATTTATGCCTGATATTGCTAATCTTTTAATGCCTCTAACTGGTATGTTAAAGAAGAATACTATTTTCAGCTAGACAAGAGAGGCCAAGAGTAGTTTTTAATCCCTTAAGGAAGTTTTTTCAACAACTCCTACTTTGGTAAATCCAAATTTCTCAAAAAAAATTCATTCTTTATGCATATGGTAGCCTAAATACTATTTCTGCAATTCTTGTACAGAAAAATGATGAGGGCTTTGAACAACCCATTTCCTTCTTTAGTAAAGGTTCTGAGGATTATGAAGAAAGGTACATATTGTGGAGAAGCATGCTCTTTATGTTGTTAGGAGTCTCAAGAAACTCATATATTTGGTCTCTAATAAAAAAATTCATCTAATGGAGGCTCACCCCAGTGTGAAGGAATTCTTGCTAAGCAGGGATCTTAATGAGAAGAGGGCTGGTTGGATTACCAAGGTAATGGAGTATGATATTGACATGTTAAAAAGATTGTGAGAGGGAAGGTTTTATGTGATAATATGGCCAATGAACCTGATTTATAAGATGAAACTATGGAAGACACAACCCTATTCACCAATGATGTAACTGTATTTGATGAGCCAACAAGTTGGGTAAAAGAAATTACTCACTTTTTGCAAACAAGTTAATGTTCACCTAGTCTTGATAGAACTAAAATAAGGTATTTTAGACTACAATATATTCCTTATGTGTGGATTGATAATGTTTTGTTTAGGAAAGATCATAGTGGTGTTCTTTTATGATGCATTGACATTGATCAGATTGATAAGATATTGCATGAGTTCCTTGATGGACCCGATGGGGGTCACTTTTCCCTAAGAACCACTTCTTGGAAAATCATGAGAGTTGGCTATTACTTTCCAAACCTATTTAAATATGCCCATTCTTGGGTAAGGATTTTTTTTAAATGTTCCATGTTTTCAGGCAAAGAAAGGCCGCCAACTTTACCATTGCATCCAATCTAGGAAGAATACCCCTTTGTAAGACATGTGTTATTGATTTTATTGGATCTATTAATCCACCATCTAGTACAGGGCATAAGTGGGTCCTCACTACAACTAATTATTTTATAAGATGGACTAAGGCCATAGCTTTGAAAGAGGCTAATGAATCTATTGTTCTTAACTTTTATGATGATATCATAGCCAGATTTGGGGTGCTTGAGTCTATTATTTTAGACAATTCCTTGGCATTTGGGGGTTTAAGAGTAACTGACTAGGCCGTTAAAAATGGTATCTACTTGAATAAATCCTCAAACTACTATCCCCAAGGTAATGGTTTTACTGAGTGTACGAATAAGAACTTGATAAAGATAATCAAGAGGACACAACAAGATAATCAGAGGGATTGGCCCACTAAGTTGAATCTCTCTCTCTCTCTCTCTCTCTCTCTCTCTCTCTCTCTCTCTCTCTCTCTCTCTCTCTGTGT
>MU226231.1:170975-182781 GCA_018584345.1 Thuja plicata
TATGATTTGATCAAGGAAATTGATATAATTGATATTGTTGATATTTGAAAATATTGATTCAGGGATTTGATAAATTGAGAAATGGGGCCCAAAGTCTAGGCGACCATTTTAGGGTGCATACAGATTGATCCTATCCCAACTCAAATTTCTAGCAAGACCAAACGTAACTGTCACGCTCGTGATCATCGTTGCAAGCGTATTGCTAGAGCCCATCATCGTGATTCTAAAAACATTTCTTCACCTCAAACACCTCCTCATGCTTCACTTCCCTTTGACCAACCCATGTTTGAGCCAATGGAGGAAGTGAATTTAAACAAAGTTAAAAATAACAAACATGACAATACTATTCATATCTTAATTGTATTACAATTAATCTCTAGGTGAAGAAGATACTCTTGATGATGATGTTCTTTATTATAACAATGATATTAATGCTAGTGATTCTAATGACATGTATGATACTATTGACATTGATCATGATTTACCAGCTATGCTTTCACAACAGTTATCTATTACTCCTAATAATGAACACAGTGACCTCTCTTCACAACAGGGTTCTTGTTTGGAACTAGTTATTGTTCCATCTAATGTGCTTGATGTTGCTCCTCTTGCAATTTTTCCACCTTCCCTAAACACTATGGATCGAGATGGGGGGTGGGCGGGGGGGCAGGCGATACGCTTGACTAGCTCCTCTAGTATGATGGATTTTCTTTTCTTTTTTGTCCGTCTGTTTGTCATGATGTGTTTCCCTCGTGTTGTGTTGCATGCTTCATGTTTTGTTTAGATTTCTTTAAACGACTCTTATTTCTGTGTTGACGCAAGGTGATAAAGGAATCACAATGCCATACACATTATTCTATTTGTATCTCACTTATTCTATATGTTGTTATTGTAGACACTAAAAAATGGTTCACGCCTCTCGCCCCCCTTTTTTAACATGTCTTCTATATTGTGTGTTTGGTATTTATCATTCACCAATATTGTGTCATTCTTCTATTAATCAAATAATGAAAACTATTTAATTAATTACTAATTTTTGTCCCTAATTGTCATCATATTCTGATCGATTTGACCTTTTGGTCATGTCTAATAATGTCATTTTTCATCATTGATCATTTTAATCATGTCAATCAATTTCATCTTCTATAGGGGTAAATAATCAATAATTTATCCCCTATTCCTAAGTCCTAATCTATGATAAATAAATAAACTTTATTTCTCCTAACGTTTCCCCTTTTTCCCACAATTAATTAATTATCTAATTTAAAATTTGAGAATTATTATTAATTTCCTAATTTCTAATTTCTAATTTTTCCTATTTCCTAATTCCTAATTTACTAACTTGAGTGGGACTAATTTAAAAATTAAATATCCACTCATCCCTCTTTTCTAGCCTCCACTTCCTAAATTCTAGCATCCATCTTCCCTTTTTCTTTTGTCATAATTGTCATAGTTTATGAAAATTTTCCTTTTTCTCTTTTGTCATAATTGTTATAGTTGATGACAATTTTCCTTTTTTCCTTTTTTCATATTTGTCAAAGTTTATGACAAATTTCCCTTTTTTCACTCACTAATTTCTAATTGTGCATCAAATTTGTCATAATTAATGACAAATTTTCATTTTTCAAATTTGCCAATTGTCACAGTTTATGACATTTTTCTTATTGCATCTCAAATTGCCCTTTACACACTTAATTGCTAAATTTGCAATTCCTCTTGCAAATTCTATAAAATGAGATCATTTCTCATCATTTTGCAAACCACATTTTTCAAGTATTCATGCTGCCATTTTGCTTTCATGAATAGGTGCATATTGTCAGATGGGAGCAACATATAAAATTGAAAGAAGAAAGAAAAGCATTGCAGCATCTTGAGGGAGTGTTTTTTTATATTTTGTTTAAATTGTTTATGTACTTTTCCTTCATAGATTTAATGTTAGGATAGGATCTATGTTGTATGCTTTTATAGGTTGTGGTTGCCTTGCATGCAATTATTATTTCTTCTTTTTTATCTCCTTCAGTTACATGTTATATCGTTCCTATGCCTTTGTTTGTACATGTGCCTTTGTGTTGTCTGCTTGGGATGATGCAAAATGGTAGCTACCTATTCTCTTTGGTCTATGTGACGTCGGCCCAAAAAGACTCTCATTTGTAACTCTTATATGCATTTCTTCCATTGTTCTTGTAGTTCTACCTTTTGGGGACAATGACAGTTCACTTTGACATAATTTTGATATACACGAGTTATCATATGACCTACTGACCCCAGATTTGGTAGATCCCTTTCGTGCTCTCTTTTGTCATGTTCTCATTTACCTTGATTTGTCCTTTGTTGGGGGCATTTCATAGTGGAAATATTTCTTGTGGATGCATGTACGCTCCATTAAAGCAATTTCTCTCGTTAAGGTGTTTGCAATAGCTTTAACGTGGGGGCATACACTCTGCTTCACACACACACACACACACACACAAAATTTTAATGTTATTTTTTAGTGGATCTCTTAGACTGATCCCCATTGCACATTTGGTCTTTAAACTAACCGCACACATTTGGTCCTAGACTAACCATGCACATTTGTTCCTCTAACTAACCATCCTTCTTTGATCCCTAAGGAAGCTTACCTTTCCTTAGGACTGATCATTTTGTTGTTGGATCCATTATTCGAAGAAATTTCCTTTAAGGATTGATCCTTGTTGATAGATTGAACTAGCATAATGCAATTTGCTAGACTATTCGATTCCATCTTTTGCAACACTTTCCTTGTGTGGTTCACAATAAAACAAACTCTTATTGGGATAGTAATCTCTCTCTCTCTCTCTCTCATTTTGGTTTTGGTTTTGATGAGGACTTAAGTCACTTAGGGGATTGATGTTTCTTTGTCTCCTTAACCTTAATGAGATCATCTTATTTATTTGACCTACTTTACTGTGAGCATGAGCCACTCTCATACTCCCGCTAAAGTGGGGGCTAAAAGTATTATCCTAAAAAGTTAGCACCCATTATTGAATGTCTTTAGGACCTATTGGAGCTCATTTTAGTGATTTTAAGATTTGAATATCTTTATGCTTGATTTCATGCATCTTTCATTTTCTCTCCTTAAAAATTTTCACACTTCCCAAGACTCGAATTTGCCTTGAATCTAGCAATTCCACGACTAGGTCAAACTAAGTCGACCTTATCCTAGACAAGGTCGACCCAATTTGACCTTGTCATGGGGCATTGTGATTAAGTGGGCTTTGTACACAATGTGAAGGTTTTTCTTCCTGATCTTTATTTGTGGTCGGCCTGGCAATATTGAATCCTAAAATGATATAAAAGGGGTTCTTATCCTCTCATTTTGGCATCCATTATTTATGCAAACAATCCATTACTATCCATAATATTCAAGAGAAATCAATTGATCAAGTGCAAGAAATCAAGCATTCAAGTTGTACAATTGAAGTGGCGGACTCAAGATTTGAAGGCAAGAATCCAATTGAAGTTCTCCAAGTCTCCAAGTCTTCTTCCATTCAAGAAAAGACAATCTTCTCTCATTGATGCAAATTTCTCTCCCATGGTGGTCAAGTAGAGGAATTCTCAAGCAAGCAAGAAGATCCATTCCTCTTCTCCATTCAATATTTCAAGTATACACCCATTGAAGATTATACACCCATTGAAGATTTATGATTTTTCAAGTGTAGATACATTACATTTGTGAAGGCATCCTTGATTCTACAACACATTCTAAACATACAATTTCAAGCATCTTCATGAATTTGATCGATTTCTACATCCATCCATGAGAGTTATTCATGGAAGGTAAATATGAATTTTATCTTGTTTACATTACGTTCCTTATGAAATTTCTATTTCATTTCAAGGTTGATTCCTATACAGGGGCTTGAACAAGGCAAGCCCTTTCCACAACCTTTTCCCCTTCTCCTTGTGTGTAGGAACATATTTGTAGAGTTTTAGATTCAAATTTCAAGAGCTTTAGAAGCAGTGACAAATCCTCTTCAGATTTCATCAGTTTTTGTGCCTCCAAGACTAGGTTGAATTTCTTGGACAAGATTGACTTTTTTTGACATATTCCTTTCGATCTAATATTTTCACAGTCAAGAGTTCCAGGTCTCAGAGTGCCAGATTTAGGATAATTTCTGATTTTGACAGTTCTGTGATAGTCATTTCAAAATTTGAAGTTTGTTCCTCCTCTCCTAGCTTCAAGGTGAGTTCATTCTTCTTCTTTTCATATTGAATTTACTTTTATGCATCAGATCTGATATCATACCTTGTTAGTTTTCATTTCATTTATCATAGTTTGCATTCCTTTCATAGCTGTGCATACTATTTTACATATCATATACATCTTAACATAAAAATAACTCAATCCCCATACTCCATCTTCAAATCTAGATCTAGAATTAACATCCCTTCATCCTATTTGGGCTTTGCTAATCTGATTTAGGTTTGAGGGTGAAGCCTTTAGGGGTTTCCTAATGTAACATAGGATCCTCTCTCTTATCAATTTGATTTGGTGAGTGATCTTCCTACATAACAATGCTCACTAGTTCATATGTTATAGTTCTTAGTCTCTCAGTGCATGAAAAAAACCACCCATTCACCTTATTTGTCCCCAGGTCTTTGAATTTTGCACATACAATTACATTGTCATCATCACCCATAGTGAAGGATCACTGAATTCACCTAGTGCTTCATTTGTTTTGAGTTATAGTGGATCATCATCCTTCCAATGTAAAGTAAAAAGGAAACAAGTATAACATAGATTTCTTGTTTGTGTGTTTAAACTTGTGAATCCTATTTTGCGTTATTTTCCCCCATTACACCACTGATATAGGATATGAATTATTTTAAATTTAATAGATAATTTTATTATTGATTTTCTACATGAAATATGTCTAAAGTCTTGATCAAAAAATATCTTTAAATTTTAAATGGTTTCACATTTTTCAAAACCAAAAGACGTGTCACAATCTATGCTTCCTAAATTAAATAGTTTTTAATATTTTAAGAATTTCTAATAAAAATCTATACCTAATTATATACTTGTAAATAAATGACAAAAAAAAGTGTCACATCTGGGCATGCGTCCGAGCTACTTATATTGAAAGTTCCTTTTTAATTTTTTTTTGCTTGTGCTTAGGTTGGGTAAACATACACTTGTTTTATTTTGTTTTTCAAAAAATTTAGTACTACATTGAAATTTCAAAATTTCACCAAATAGATTTATTTTTACCAAAAAATAACTAGTGTCTTAGAAACTATATTCAATTTGCTACAAAGTTTGTTCTTACATATTTTTCAAATTATGTTAATAACCTATTCAAATTTTAATGTGACATCTCCTAACTCTATTTAAAAAAATGCCACTTAAGGGCCTAGTTTGGACCCCATATTCCTGTATTGAACCAAGTAGTTAAATCCTTTCACTTCATTTAATTTACCATTTTAAATCACATTATTTATTAGATACAAGTTATCAAGTATCCTTAATTATTTGTAAACATCTGATACCAATTTCATCCTCAAACTAAAGACTACTAAAGAGGGAACATTGAACAAGTTTAGGAATAACACCAAACTTTGGAATTATTCCCCTACACAAATCCCTATAGGCTTGAGATCATAGGAGCATCCTTTGTCCAAGGATCATTTATACACCAATTTTTAAATGGGATCAAAGTCACATGTAGTTCTCCTCACAAGATTGCTCTTAAAAACTATATTCATATTTCTCATAACCAAGGTTTCATTGGTAATATCCCTAATTAAATACACATAATAGCATATAGGAAAACATAACTAAGCTCACAATTTAGCAATTCATACTATAATAAATCTCTTTAAGGTTATCAACGTCTTCTAAAAAACTCCACCGGTTATTATCTATATCCACCTCGAACGTTCCAAATCTCTCATAGGTTCCTCCCATTCACAGAGATAATAGGACGATAACCCACCAATAAGAAATTGTCTTTCTTTGCATAATCATATGGTGACCATTATCACATAACTCTCACTACTTAGATTGTCGAAGTAACCTCTAAATTAATTCTCACATACACATGTAAGGATAAATAAGGAGTCAAACTAGCTCTTTATGACACTTCTACACCTTTCTACTATGAATGAAGGGATACAATAGAATTCAAGAAAATAATAGTCATAAGGACATATGCCCATATTCCAATGCTTACTGGATCGACATTATTATGTCTAATTTTTTTCAAAACTTGAAAAGTTTATTGTTCGTATATGCTTCAACATAGGAGTATACAATTCTTTTAGAGTTTTCCACAAGAGATGTGTTATGCCCTACATACACACCCTTTGTATTGTCTATTCAAAATGGGGATCCCCTCTCCTTTTTCTTCCTTTCCCTCTTTTTTTTTTGATTTCCTTCCTTTCTTTTCATTGGTTTATTTTTGGTTTTTCTTTAGCCTTTCAGGATTTTGAGCCCTGAGAGGGTGTAAGGACTTGGTCCTAAGATCCTTGAATGGCTTATCCTCCTACCCCTTGTAAGTTTTTTCCTATCTATCAAGACGTTGGTCTTGCAAGCACATATGGACTTGTTCTAATGTCCTCATACACCTCAACTTTCTACTCCTACTCCCTTTCTTCTCCAGACTTCAAGAATTTGGAGGAATGTCAAATGTGTTTTTGATCCAACAAAAAGTTTCCTTGACCTCATCTATTGCATTAGTCACAACCTTGCCACTTCAAAAAAATAAGTATTTAATAGTTTTGGATGGTCATTTCCAACATTTGTTTTTGTAGACTAAATTTCAAAAGAGATTTGATCTCCCAATATCCTCTTGTGCCTAGAATTGAACATGGTTTGGTGACCTTGTGCCTGTGGTTTAGGTCCTTTATTGCTATGCTTGTTTACACATTCTATTTTTTTCTCTCCCATATTGTTGAGTGTTTTATCCAGGTATGGGTTTCCCTTTTGGTTCTTGTATTTCCTTTATTTCTTTATGTTTTTTTTACATATTTTCAATTTTTGTTTTCTTTTTTGTTTTGTGTTGGCTCTTGTAGTTAGGTTAGCTAAGGTTAGGGTTAGGTTTTGGCTTAACAAATGGACCTTGCACAATTTTAATGCCTTAGTATCCTAGGGCTTCAAGTTTAGACCCCTTAAAAGGTAGTATCTTTTCCCATCAAAATCTTGAGCTTTTCCCTAACCCCCATCCACTATTAAAACTAATTCGATTAATGTTTTGATGAAAATTTGAAGTATGAAGAGATGCGTAACATTTCCATCGCCAAGTCAACATTGATTACAACCTTAATGTACCTCCTAGTGTTGATTCCTTTATTAGGATCAGACATCTCTAGACGAGAAGCTATCAACTCTAGGAATAACTGAACTAGAGGCACCATATACTAAGCTAAAGTGGAGCTCCACAACCTAAATATAAAAAAATCATACCCATTTTGCAAACCTTTCTCAACATGTAGGTGTGAGAAACTTCTCTCAAATTATTAGGATTCTTTGTCAGCATGAGCTAAAAAATACCATGTGCATAGTCCAAAATGAAAGTAGAATCCCTACAATGGTCATTTCCCATAATTCTTACATTTGCAACTCATAGCTTGAGCCATGAAGGAGATGAAGCATATGAATTGCTTCCTTGGTACTTTAGAGGAAGCTCTCGATACTTCGGCCTTTTTAGATGCTCACTATCAGAGGTCAACTCTATAGGATTCATGTTTTCTTTTGTTGTCAATTCCCCACTTTATGAAAATATGAGTTCTTCTCTAAAAATCTCTTTCACTCATAAAATCTCTCAGCTACTCCAACACACTACAATTCTCAAATTCTTCAAATGATTTTTACTATTGGTTGAAAGAGGCATTTAAATAGAAGGTTCCCTTCTTTTTAATTGATATCAAGCCCTCGATCTTCATGTTCATTACAAAATGAAGCATTCCCCACACTTTGAATTTAGAGGAGATTTCATGATATGACATTTTTTGGTTTTCAATTAGAGGAGGATTTATGCTTTGGTCAATTCTTTTTGGTTTTCTTTTAGATTGAATGCAATTATTTTAAAAAATTGACATTGTTAATACAATTTTTTGGGCTATATTGCATCTAACAATTGAGAGGAAGGATAACTTCATTCATGTTTTGAACTCGCACTAAGACCAAAGGCATACTTGAGGTGTTTTTTTCCAAGACAAGAACACCTCCTATACTTGCTATTCCTAGGCTTCCTTATGAAGATTTATCAAATAAAATAAATTGTCCACTTCCTAGAGCTTGTGGTAAGCCATTATTGAATTTCTTCACCCTATTTCCAACTTTAGGGGCATAATGAGTTATGTGTTGAAGAAGAGCTTAAACATTATTGTTGTATATTTACTAGTTTATTTATTCAAGTAAGAAGGCTAAATTGATTGTGGGGAATGTCTTGCCTTTGAGATATATTCCAGAGTTCACTGTGGTTTGCAACATGGAGCAACATGTGGGCAACCATGGCTCCTTTGTTAGGCATTCTAGAGATTATACCATTGTCATCAATAAAAAATTGAGAATAGTTAGGGATTGTGGGTCGTGTGAGATTATATCTTCTTACATGCAATTGTGTAATAAATTTTTCAAGCATTGATGTTCTCATCGTAGAGGGAAGAGATTGATTGGTTGTAGAACCCTAAATCTTATTTTCTACTTCATACATTTTTTCTCAATAACAACATATACACCATCTAGAGAAAGATAACTCTTGGTGTATTTTATATAGTTTTTTCAATATAAGTGTGCTAGTTCTATAGATAACTAAAACAAAATAAAGAGGGAAGACAAATCCTTTTAAAGTCTGCAAAATCGCTTGATCCTTATGATCTCTTGCATCAACTAGAATCATTTGAGACATATTATGATAGTTTTGTAACTTATTACTTTAAAAATATCTATATAAAAATATTGTTGAAGATCAAATTAATGCCTAGTAAAATTATAATGTTTTTGATATTAACAACAGTTAAAACAAGGGGGCTGACCCAAAAAGACAACATGAGGCAGACTCTCAAGGGGACCAGTTACCGCACACAACCAACACAGTAACAAAACAACACACTCCAATCCCTTCCCTTAATATAAAAAACCCCAAACACCACTTAACCAACAACATCCAAGCAAAATGAATAAAATTGTAATATTGATCTTTACTTTGAACAAAATTTTACTAGGCTTGCAAATTGTGTAGGTGAATTAGCTAGTAAACATGAATCCCTTCCGCACATAAAGGGAGAGCTCATTTACTTTAATTAGAACCGAAGAAACAAAGCATTTTCTTTAATTACAATCTAAGAAACTTTTAAAAGAAAGAATATACGGATGTGACAATGTAAGGCCATGAAATTCACGAGATGGCGTTTCATTGCTTGACAAGTCACTATCCGTTGGTTAATTTTTGAAAAGGTGTAATTTGTTTGAGCTTTGCACCTCAAAAGCAAGCAGGGTTATGGTCAGAAATGAAATGAAAGATTTAAATAACTTCACAGACAAAGCAGTTTAGAGGACCAAGAATGGATAAACTTAGCGCATGCTCGGTAGCTAGGGTCCCACAACAGATGAATGCAGAGCTTTGATGAGATGGACAAAATATGAATATGTTAAATGATCTTTTTGCTTTGATCTTCGGCATTAAAGCTGGCAAAGGGATCTTTTGAGCCTCGAGCCTCACCAGCTCAAAAATCGAAGGCTTCTTCACAAATGCCTGAAGAATCATCATTGCTTGCTTTGAAAATCTGGGCATTACCATATTTGTGCTTTAGAATCATTATTGCTTGCTTAAACAATTTGGACTACTATCTTTGCGCTCAGAGTTCACTGCAAACTAGAAAAAGCAACCATTCCACCTTGGATTGTGAAGGTGAGTTGTCTTTACACCTGGCATGTCAGGCCAACTTTTCTGCTTACTTCTTTCAATGATTTTTTTGGGTCGGGGATCTGCTTCCAGCTGCTTACTATGTTGGCTCAGGTCTGCGCAAACATTGTCAGTTTGTTAACAGATTGTTAATTTAGCACTTTCGCCTGTCTTATAGCTACAGTTTTTTCCTGTTTTTTCTTTGAGGGCATAATCATGCATCTCAGAGTATTGAGAAGAAGGTATGTGATCTCTGTTTACATTGTTTTATATTCTGAAGAGTTGGAAATATATCAGGGATAATGTTAGTTTAGGGCAATTGCATGTGGAATCAAACACTGGTGTCGTGTTTATCTTTGTACCTTTGTTGTCTGTTAGTATTAGAACTCCCTACATTTTGAAAATGTTTAATGAGACACCATATGGGCCCAAAACTCTGCCAACACATCTAAAGGGTTTTGGGCACCAATGCTTAGTTGATGCACTGGCAGTTCTCTTCTCCCTTTTATTTTTTAGTATGGTAAATCTCTTTATGCTTCACTGGGGAGTGTCGAGACCCAGAGAATTCCCAACTTTTCAGTGTCCCAAACAATTGAACCTGGATTGCTGGTATTAAACCACAATCAATAGACCAGAGCGGTGCCCAACTGACAAAGACTTGCTCAATTTTTCCTTATCTCTGTTAATAACAACAATTTATGTTTCTGAGTTTCTCCTAATCGCGAGGGTCTCTGTGAGCTCTTCATTAGCCAATGAAGGTCTTGTTATGTGTGTTCGGTATCATCTTGAGACTTCCTTTGAATAGTTTGGAACAATAACAAGTAAACTTTTATTAAAATCAATAGAAAAAGATCGGACTTTCAGAAGAAAGCAACAATGTTTCGAACTTAAGCTCTTTTCAGTGGCTGAGACAGCTGCTACATTTGTTGTCTCATAACAATAGGGTCTTGTGGATGTAACTAAAATCATTTCATGTCCTGAAATTTCACAACTCTGTGGGTGCGTTGTGAATGAGTTACAAGAAAATTGCTTTCCTCATTGAAGACCTTGGTTTGGTCCTTTGGTTAGGAATCCATATGTACAAGTGGCAAGTTATGAGTTCCATTCTGTCATACTTTATTCCTAAGTAATTTGTTTGTTCGTCACTTCAATCTTAAGTAACTTGTTTGTTGGGAACAGGTACCTGAGACGCTGGGCAGGAAGGATACGCCAAGCTTCTGCGGGTAGAATCATGAGGTGCTTTGGCTGTTGCACTGCAGACGACATTCAGAAATCTGCTGATGCAGGAAGTCCCTTCTTGTCAAGTGGAGACATGGCAGGTGTGTAATGTAATACCATTACACCCATAAACATTTAGTGTTTGACATTCATCTTTTTTGGTCACTGAAAAGCTATATGTGAGTTTTGTGACAACCGGCACTTTTGGACAATTGGAGTAAGCTGATAGATTCTCTTAAATCTTTTAAACTGACTTTAATAATAAAGGAGACATTGGAAATCCTATGTTGAAAGCGCTGATTTACCATTCAAACAACAGAACCACATTTTAAGACCACACAGTTGAATCTTGATAAATCATCACATAAAGTATCACATCTTGTTTGCAACCGTGTTAGCAATTTGTTGCATTCAAAACCATGTCGATGTGGTTTTCACATGAGTTCATTCATGTATATTTATGTCTTATTGGCATTTGAGAAAGCTTGATTAGATTTGAATGTCTTATTGGCAACTCAGTAAGCCTGGATTAGTTTTTTTATCCAATCTTTCTAAAAAGGGTATACACTGTAGGTTGTATCTAACTTTCCAATGTTAGAATGTTTCCATTATTGGAAGATTCTGTTTCTAATGCTCTGAATCAGTTACGATTCACCGGCAGTTTATTTGTAGATAGTTTCTAAATATTGTTTGCTAGAATTGTATATATGAGCTTCGCT
>MU226231.1:187546-208679 GCA_018584345.1 Thuja plicata
CAGGGAAGCTATTGGTATTGTTGATAGATTGAGCATTATGGGAGGGTGTTAGAATGTTTCCATTATTGGAAGATTCTGTTTCTAATGCTCTGAATCAGTTACGATTCACCGGCAGTTTATTTGTAGACAGTTTCTAAATATTGTTTGCTAGAATTGTATATATGAGCTTCGCTCATTGTAAGTAATTAATTCAATACATATAATCTGTTTATACTAGTTTTATCCAAAATGTTGTATTTGCAATTGTACTTGGATTAATAAAATTCTCCAACAGACATTTTTTCCTATTTCACTCGACAGAGTGATTGACTACATTTGGCCAGCTTCATTAGTTATGCGACTTTGTCATGTGAACGAAGATAGTAACATAAATTGTGCTATTGTAGCTTGGAACAATGTAGAATCATAAATCAACTTTTCTAATTTTGTTAAGAGTTATTAAATCCTTATGGAGTTAGTTTGTTTCTTGGTTGCTAAATACAAAATTGTATTTATTGAAATGTGGATATTATAATGCTTCTCCGGTCTGACAATGGCTATTTGTAATTTGAACTTCTGGAGTGCAATTATAATGGATATTCTTATGGAATTTATGAATGGATTGTTATCTTCCACACAACAGTAAAATACAAAAGTAGCGAGAAAGGATTAGTACAAATTAGAAAGAAATCCTAAAGGTATGGTGCAGAGGAATGCAATCCCCATTCATGTGTGAAGAAGGGTGTCCCTTGACATTCGTTGGCATGAAGACATTGCTAATTTGGGACTTCAACATGCTTCTTCCAGTCTAGTATTCTAATCAAATGATTCAATAAACAAAGCAGCCGGCAATTCATTAAGGCTCAATGCAGGGCTACATCCCATCTTGGGAAAAGGATACTCTTGTTAAATTCTTGGAAAGTACAGCAGCATTATTAACTGTAACATAACATTTTCAAATTATTTATAGGAGTTAACTCCTACACCTATTAGTCAATATCAATTATTACAGTTCAAGAGCTTTTGTAACAATCAAGCTAGTCCAATAACAAGTCAATAGAAAAATTGTTGCCGATCACACCATGCCTTTGAGGTCACTGCTTGCGTTTGTTGCTGCTAGCATTCAAAGTGGTTTTAATGGACAGTCAGCAGTAAAAATGTATCCCAATGATGCCATCAAACACTTATATATGGCACACACAGAAATCAAGGCAGGCCCTCACATCTGGAATTAAGGCTTTTTACTGGCCTCGAGATTCGTTAATGAGGCCCTGAATAAGGGTCAATTTTCCCTTATTTAATCTTTTCAATTGAATATATCAGGCTGTCATGCTGATGGGTTAGTCACGTCAGAAAATTATTTATGTATTTAAGCTGGCATACTATAGGTCAGCCTGGTAGGAAAAATAGCTAAGTTACTGGTTCAGTTTGGCAGTTCCCTTTTTTATTTTGTTAGGAGTTAACATTCTCATGATTTGTTAGTATTAGAATCACATATGTAGGCTATTATAATATTATTAGTTGTACAACAGATTTGAGGTATATGAGTTGTTAGAAGTTAGAATAACTCATATAATTAGGGAGTAGTTCCTATACTGTAGGAGATTAAACTCCTATATATGTGTGTAATGTATTGAACTGAATAAGATATTAATTAGAATATATTATTTGTGTGCAACCCTCTGGAAAGCAATATGGTATCAGAGAGGGGTGTATAAATTCCTATAGTGATTCCAAAGAAACATTGGCATTCACAAAGCTGAATTGGAAGAGAAAGTGAAAGACATGGGTTTCCCTTGGTGGTGATTGCACAAGCACTAGAGGAGGAACATATATTGCTTCAATGTATATCCATACCATTGCCTTTGCAGAACTCGTTGAAGGTCATTTGTGGCAGCTTTTGGTTGTTAAAATATGGTGAAATGCAACAGTCGCCTTGCTTTATTCATCTGCCATGACGAGCATGAGAAAGGGAGTGATAATCACTCACAGAAATCTCATGTCGACGATCATAGTACTCATTCGTTTTGATTTGATGGAGGCAGATATATATACATGGAATCTAGTATATCTGGTGGTGCTACCCATTTTCCATGTTAATGGCCTCTTTGTCTTTGACTTGGGACTTATGTGATAGGCGCCACATGCATCATAATGCCCAAGTTTGTGTTTGAAGAAATGCTGAAAGCTATCCAACAATGTTGCACTGCTCAATAAAGAAGCAGTTTAGGCATTTGCTACTAGGTTTCCTCAGGTTGAATTAATCCAGGGATACAATATGATAAAAAGCACTTGAGTGAGAGCCAGCACTACAAGGGAAAAACTTCAGATGATGAAGTAGGGAAAATACCGTTGATAGTCAAAGTTTGGTAATAGATCTAGTTATATTAAAAACTAAAGTTAAAGTTCTAATAGTTTACTATTATTTATTGTTTAATTATTGTGAGTTCATAAAGAGATAAAGTTGTATCATTTTGTTTAGCATAAATTCTAATGTTGTGTCAAAACATAAAAGTATCAAAATAATAATTTTTTCAATTGCAATTGGGTGCATTATCAGTTGTACACGACATCCATCTTGAGGGAGGATATTATGAAACTGAGTCCTAAATCCAAATTTGCTGATTAAGTAGCAAATGAAATTGGAGGTAGGAGGCAACAGAGGAAGCAGGATACCCACCATCCTCTCGCTAGCCACCAACGATGAGGTTGCTTATGTGCTTTGGTGATTCTTTTCTAAGTGTGGTGTGTGCTTCTATTTTCTATGTTTCTAATAATAACAAATTTCACATCATGGGGGGGAGGGGGGAACAAAACAACAATATTTTTTCTCCAGTGGCAGTGACAATTTCCTGTGTTGTTGGAGATTGAGCGGCAGGATTGACAACAATGGGTATTTCTATTCATGTGTTATTTCCTTATGTAACCTCCTAGTGTAAAATATTGTAATGAACAAAAGCAGTAGTTTAATGTAGTTCATGGATCTTGAAATGGTTAGTGGTAATCCAAAAAACCATATGAAGTGGACAGATGAGTGAGTTCTTGTTCGTGTCTAGGTTTGCAGTGATCCTGTTTGAAAGCCATGAAAGTTTGATGAGAGGTGCCTTTTATTTTGAATCTAGATCATGAGTCATAAGGGTGGGGCTTATTGTAGTTGAATTTTTCAAGTTTGAAAAGAGGAGAATGCAAACATCATCAATATTGTAAATAATTGTGTAGGAGAGCAATTGACTATAGAGATCCTCTGACTGACAGACTTTTGGGAAGTATGGTCGGACGGTGATGAGTTCATTGGAAGTGAAAGCAGAATAAATTCTCATATGTAGGTGATTATGTGTAGCAAGATCTAGATAGCAATATGTAGACCTAAAAGTATGTGTAGGCATATGATTCTGTTTTCAGTTTGTGTGATGTACTGTCTCTCCATATTCACACTAGGAAGGGGGTGTTAGGAGTTAATGTTCACATTGTTATTTGTGATAAGTTTGTTAGTATTAGAATCATGTATACAGGGTATCATAATATTATTAGTTGTATGAGAGATTTAAGGTATATGAGTTGTTAGAACAACTCATATAATGTAGGAATTTAAACTTCTATATATGCGTGTAATGTATTGAACAGAAAAAAGATATTAAATAGAATATATTATTTGTGTGTAGCCCTTTGAAAACCAATATATTTAAACTTGGGTCCTGTATAGCATATATATATATATATATATATATATATATAGTCATGATTTTTACAAAAATTAAAAAATTAAATACATAAGAGCTGATAAGTTATAGTTCAATATCAAAATGTTGAAGATAAATCATATTAATGCACCTGCACAGGGAAAATCAATACAAATTATCATTGCTTTTTATTGGGACCATCAACATCGTTAGTTGGTTCCTTAGAACCACAAGCAATATTGGTTCTACTATCACTTGGTGCGCTATACGTATTGTGTAACAGCCAATCGAGACTAGGGGAAGTATTCAATAGAAGCATCAAATTGAGGATGCTTTGGTGCTACATCCTAATGTATACGACTTGTTTGAGTGAGAAGAGATGCATGTTGGAATAACCAACTCTACTTTTTTCTGCCAACTAGTTGTGTTGATTGAATGGATAAACAAATATATACTCTAGTTATGCTCAGCTGGAGAGAAGCTCATAACCTATTAAAATTTGAGGCAAAGTCAGTACAAAATTTAAATGATAGTCGCCAAAGAAAACTTTGAGTTAAAAATGTAAAAATACATATACCTGTGATAAAATTTTGATGGCAAGAGGTTTCAGGTAAAAATGCCCTTGCTCATAGAGGTACCACCATGTATGAGGTCCTTCTTGTACTTGTCTTGAAGAGCGCTAAGTTGTGCCCTATTGAAGTCACAGACTTCCCAAACTTTCCTACAACTATGTCTTCTATGTCTAGATCAAGGAAGACTCTAGTGAATGGAGCCTTGTACACATCACTAGCTTCAATGTTTATTACTAGTCGCAACATCTTGAGCAATGGAATTATCTTTGGGCTATAATACTTGGGGATGTAATAACATGCTAGGAGATGCAATGGGTTGGGTTCTCTTGTGCCCATCCAATTATACCTCTCCACATTGTCAGGCCAAGAATGGACTGAATATACAATGAAAATGTAAATGAAGTGAAGTGCAAAGGCAAACATTGTATTCATCTCCAAATGTGTTTGAAAAGTACATTTTTAACAATAGAATATGACCATTTCAGTTCATCTCTATAATGACTGCCCAGTTCCTCTCCAAGATGACTCTTGAGATTCTACAAAAGCAAGACTTATAATAATATCAGTGTTACAAGACTTGGACTCGGCTCAAACTCAGCGAGCTGATTTTTGACTTGGACTTGGTTCAAACTCTGCAAGCTAATTTTTGACTTGGATCTTGACTCAATGCTCAAACCTGGCCAACACTTAGCAAAATTGAAAAAAACCATGAAATTAAAGATTTTAAAGGATTTAAAACTTTTATCATGCACCTTTCCATAGATAAACTTGAAAGACGCAATAAACTAATCAATTAGAAGCTAATTTAATCACATACATAAGTATGCATTGATCACATGAGCATAAAAGTGGATTTTAGGTGAAAGAAACAACATTTCTAGATATATAAAATTGTTAAACGAATAAAAAACTCATGGGTTATGAAATTAAATATCAAAACTAAAAGTATTAGTCTATGACCCAAAGGAGCCTGCATCACTCATCCCAACATTCATAGTTGTATGGTGAATCTTGTGTGGGTGTTTAAGATAGGTCCTCGATGACATGATAATATTTGTGTGTCAGTGACATCAGCATCCAAGGTTCTACTTTGGCTCTCTCCTCTTTTCTGCCAAAGCTACTACCATTTCTTGTAGATCCACTTGATCAACCCATGCAAGGTCCTCTTAGTTGAAGATGACATTGTCAACCTCAGTGATCTGATTAAATTGTGGACCAATCTCCTCTGCATTGATGGAAAATAAGTTGGTGCCTAAGATTTGTTTATGATGGAAACAAAGGTTGTAATGAACACAAACAAGATTATTCAACCTTTGAAACCTGTTGTGCTAATTGAGTGTATATGCTTAAACATACAGCAATTGTGCTTTTATCCTAAAGTGTTGCATGGTTGGCTCAAAACAAAAATTGTTATCCTTTGAAGGTTTGGCACCTTAGCACTAAATCTTTCCCACTATGCATCTGAAATGAGAAGAAAAAAAATTCAATCTCATCGTCCAACTTTGAGTTTCAATATCAATGTAAAAAAAGAGAAAAGTTGTAACTTTTGTACTTGAAGTATTCCCTTAATAGACTTTTATTTGGCTGCAATGTCATCTGAGTTTCCTTGTATATGTTTTGTGCAAAGAGGTTTGCAAGTTTGCAGATCTCAATATTAGAGATTTTCATTATGATCTTTGCTGATGTTAATGAGTCCATTTAGTTGTTTCTTTGTATGTTTTGGATAATATTATCTCATACTTGCATAGTTTCATCCATTATCTTCAAGATCTAGTTGCTTGCTTTCCTATTATGTGTAGGTCTTATTTGCTATGATAGTTTATTTTCTACTATTTAAGGGGCATTTCTCTCTTTGTTGTGCAAAATTTGGCCTTTAACATACTTGTTCAAACTCCTTATGTAAAAGCATCTTTATATCAATGGAATTGATGTTCTTGAAGCTGTGCTTGTACAAATAAACATGGTTTCTAATTTTTATGGCAGTTCAAAAGTGGCAGAAGTTTCACGTTTTTTAAGTCAATAGGACATTACAGATATGAAAACAAAAATTGGAAGCCAAATTTAAACTCCTTTCAAGATTGAAAGTCCTAAGAGGTAACAGATATATCCAGCACATGTTGTCCTTTATTGGTTTTGATTCTGATGTTTGACATTTTGCAGGTAATAATGGAGCTTGCAAGACTGCTGATCCAACTAGTAAGGATGAATTAGTTCTCCAACCTCTACCTATTGGAGTACCTGAGATCCCTGTAGAGGAATTGAAGGAAACAACAGACAACTTTGGTCCAAAATCACTGATTGGAGAGGGGTCATATGGTCGGGTGTACTACTCAACCTTAAAAAGTGGCCGCCCTGCAGCCATTAAGAAGCTTGATGCCAGCAAGCAATCAGATCAAGAATTTCTTTCACAGGTTTCTTTTTTTCGATGTTGTGTTTTTACTAGCAAGAAGATTTGACATTCTATTTTCACAAGTAAATCTTAATCCTAAATCTTTTTTCTTCTTTCTTGAAGAACAACTTTGTTGTCATTTTTGGATTGTGTTTGTAGGTGTCTATGGTTTCGAGGTTAAAACATGAACATGTGTTGGAATTAGTTGGATATTGTGTTGATGGCAGTCTTCGTGCACTTGCATATGAGTTTGCTACAATGGGATCATTGCATGACATTCTTCATGGTAGGTGTAAAAAATTATTACACTAATCCCTGTTTACATGACTTTCGATCTAATGCGTGGAATATATCAGATAACTGGATGCTTTACAATAACAAATATATTGGTACAAAATGGCCTTAGGATATTATTAAACAAGGAATATGATTTATCATTGTGGAGACAATAGTGTACAATGAGAGGCCCAATATATATGCTATCACACTTTAGGTTTTAATCATGTTTGGACAAGCAAATCGCTATATTATGAGCATCTGAATGTTTGCAAAGTAACAAAAAGTTAGTGAAGGTGGACACTATGATGCATATCTGGTTGATTTTGATGTGAGAAGTATTAGGGAAAACCCATATGTTCAAGCTTGGTAGATTTCATTGTTTTTAGTGTCCCATATTGTTTCTTGATTCTTTATTTGAAAATATGTACCAATTCTAGGCACTTAGTTGAGAATGGAATGAACCGCCATCCAAAATAATGGATATGTGTGATACTTTTAAGTGGAACACCAAGGTTGTGATGTGAAAGTATTTTGATGTCAATGTAATTATCAAATCCTCCAATATGGTAGCACTACTAGAAGAGATATAGAGATAAATACCATTGTTTAAACCTTAGACAAACAAATCTCTTGATGACATTTTAAGTAGGAAAACATATTGCAGAAGTTAATTCTAGGTTAACAGTCTGTGCACTTGCCAGAAATCAATGATTATGACTGCAAGTACTATTAATGTTTCTTATTATCTCTCATTCTTTCGCTACCATGCCTGACTGGAAACACAAAGATACAAGAGTCAATATGCTTTGTTAATGCAATAAACCAAACCAGTGTGTTATACTATATTCGTTATCCATTTCATTGAAATCCGAGAAAGGCAAGCATATAACCAAGAAACTTCAACTCAGAAATTCATCTATACGTGATGCCATCAACAGGAAGGTACCTTAATAGCAGGTAAGAATGGCATAGAAGAAGGTAATGTGTAATGTATCTTAAGAAAGAAAGAAGTTAATCATCACTCACTATTCGATTTTCCATTTACCTCTCCATCTAAATCGCTATTTTAAAATACTAAGTATCTAGCATAACAAAGAACCTTCAAAACAAGAATGCGGCCATGCTAAACAAGTCTATGTACCGTGCTTTTGGTACTGCCAAGTCTATTTTTCATTTATAAATTTATCAAATCCTACGAATGGAATATATAACATATAGAACTCATCTATATCATGATAATGAACTATAAAGGAACTCTAGAAGAATCAGTTGGGTTTATTATAGTTGTATGTCTTTCCCGGTTCCAATACCAATAAACCATTAAGAAGTCCATGACAGTGATCAGCAGTTGCTCTTGTGGTGCCTCACCCCTACCATTCTTCTTCACATTATTTTCTTCCAAAACAAGCCAACATTTGTTTCATATTTAACATAATCAGCTGGGACAAAAGTTTTATCTATCCTAATAGCATTCTTAAACTCATTTTTCTCTATTTTTTCCTTGACCAAATCTTTGTCAATTGGGGCAGGAGATCTAGCACTGATAAATTTTGGACTAGCATGTGGAAATATTAAGCTCTGTACTAACTGTGCAATGTGGAAGGTGGGCTAAAACATATGCTAAATCTCTTCATCACATTTATCCATCTGATCTAATCATGCCTAGATGACTAACGGTGGCATCATGCAAGCAAAAGCAAAGTAAAACTATTGATTTGATAGATCCCAGAGAAATTAACCTTGACTAGTTGAAAGGTAGAGTGGAGAAAAGTGAAAACTTCCAAATTTTTATGAGCAAAGTCACAACTCTATATACAAAGGGAACACGTACAAGACAAAATGGCATCTTCTGTGAATTTTGGAAGGGCACAAAAATTTGCACCAAGAAGAGGTCAGGTATTGGAGCACAAACTGCTAAACAGAGATCAGTAAATACATTGTAGTAATTGGGCCTTATAAAAGGGCATGCAATGCAATATGAAACCCTCTGGAGAAATAAAATCAGAGTATAATCTATCATGATCTACTACCTTGCTAGCCTATTTTAGGGCATCCTCAAATAGATGTCATAGAGACACAAATTGCACTTACACATATAAGTTGTATAATGGATTCTAAAATCTGGAATCCTCACAGAAATTTTTTAATAGAAGACCTTTACTTTAGGTTATTATGTTAGCTTCCTTGTTGGTTAAAAACTAAAACTTGCTCAGGTTTTTATAAAATATACTAGCTGCTAACTCCTACTTTCATTAGAGTTCAGAGCTCAATGCAGTGGCCATAGCCAAAAAATTATAATCTCCTTTTTTATCTGATTTGTTTGTGTTTGTACCAAGCTTTTTGTTCACTCCACCCACCGAAGTACCAGTGACATCTGAATTGGAATCTCATGTTATTCCTCTCACAGATTGTTGTCAAATAATGTGATTAGTCTTTTATTTTCCCTCTTCACTCTTCCATCATTTGCCGGTTTAGTTAATATTAGGTGCCCTGCATATCATGAGATTTACCAGGGTAAGTACATTGATTACTATCTTGTTTCAACTCATTTTAGCTGCTGGGATTTCCATATTTTTATTAGCTTCAGTTTTAACCAAGATGATGATAGAGTTGTGATAATTCTCACTCTTGCTTATGGTTTAGAGGGTCAACTAGTCTTCATCATTCACAATCTAGACTTATAGGGGCATATAAGCATTACCTATTTTCTCTCTTTGTCTATAGGATTGTTGGTTGTGGATGTTATGACATGCACTAAGAATTCTAGACTTCCTCTCCATGCTGGTTTATTGAGCCCCCTTAGCCTAAGTTATTCTGTAGAGGACATCATCGAACTCTATATTGGCTCTTTTGTAGTGATCAATGAGAATGTTTGTCCTGCTTCTGCCCTTGAATATGATATATACGATAACCTCATTTTAATACAATATTAAATAGGTAGAACAGGTGTCGGGTGGGAACAAATTTTGGTTTAGAGGACAGTTCCATGATATTGATCCCACTTATAGTCTTCAACCCATGATTGAGGAGGAATGCCAAATGTCTTTAGAAGTCTTTTATTGATTTTTAGACATTCCATGTTAAGGTGCTTGTTTTAGAGGCTGTGTGCTGTTTCTATTGAAGAGTGCTTTGTTATGACCATCTAGTAGAGGCTTGACAAAATAGGAATAATCCTGCTTCAAAGCTCCCATTAAATATGTACAATTGGCAGTCGTGGGATGGTGAATTCTTTTGTTAATTTCTTTTGGGATCCACGTTGACAAGATTGAGGATATTTTTTGAGAAAACATTCATGCAGAAAATTGTTGCACCTCATATCATGTCTAGATTTTTGTGCTTCTTATTCTTGATGGTTTGGTCCTCCTATCTTATTGTCCTTCGGGACTTCATCAACAATTAGATGGTCTTTGCTTGTTTTTTTTAATCTTTATCAACTAGTGGTTAATCATAGTAAAACTAAGTTTATGGTCTTCAATACTTATTAAGTTCAAAATTTTAGGTTTTCCATAGAAAGGAAAGAAATAAATTATATTAATGTTCATAGATGACCAAAAGAAGCTTAATGTGACTAGAAGCTATAGAAGTTAACAATAGGAAGTTCTAGGAAGAGAAAACCCTAGATCCAAAACAATAAAAGTACATAAGACAAAATAATACTCTATGCCATTAATAGGATGCAAAACAAATGGAAGTAGAGGGTGAACAAGAGCCCCAAAAGAATGTGTTGGTGAAGACTAGAAGGAAATGTCAATGAGTATCAATGTGATGCAGGAGAATCTTGGGATTCTTAGCAATCTTGCATCAACCAAAAATATTTGGCTTCTTGTTTGATCAGTCTAGTGTTTCTGTTAGCGGTCGATCTGTGCTTGTTCTTTTGGGTTGCGGTCGCTATAGTGTGTTTGTGGCTTCGTGCTGGTCCTTATCCTATGATCGCACCTCATTTGGATTCATTGCGTGTGAGATTTTGCAGATTCTTTGCATGATTGTCCTGTTCTTCATTTTCCCGGTCAATCATTGTGTTTTCCGATCTTCCAATTGGAATCTTTGTGTGCGATCATGCCAGCTCAGTGATACGTTTGAGGCCGACTTATTTCTATGATCACATCTCTTATTTCTTTCATTGGAGGTTGTTCCAGATGATTTGGGTCCCGACCTATTTGTTGTAACACGTTTTCTGGGAAATGTGATCTTTTCTGGGCCGACCTAATGTTGCGATTACTTTATAAGCTTATGGACTTGTTCCTAAGGGATAAGTGATTTTCATAAGATTATTTGGCGTTAGTTGGCTAGGGTTTGTAAGAGGTTTTCTGATCATAATCAGGCATGTATGCTTGGCATGTGAGACTGCATGTTGCAGAGCTGTTGTAAATGATTTTCTGAGAATAATAGAAGGATGATCATTCATTCTATCCATCTTGGCATGTTGTTGGCTTGTTGTTTCCGTTGTGTTGTATTGGCTGCAAAGATTGGACTAATCTCCTCGAGGTTCCTCCATCCTTGACTGCATCAAGTGGTATCAGAGCCAGGTTTTGCAATTAGGGTTTGCTTGTGTGGTGGCGGTTGAAGGGATCCGACCTGCAACTACTGAGGATTGTGGAAATGGCCAGGAGGAATGCTAGAGGTGGAGCTAGGAATGCAGATCCTATGGTTTTAGCTTTGTTAGACAAATTTCTATCAAGTTGGAAGCAGTAGAGACTGTTCAGAGAAGAGGATAACATATAGAAGATGCCAGTGATGAGGAAGGAGATGAAAAAAATCAGGAAGCAGCAGTAGAAGGGGAGACCAATGAGGCACAATCGGAGTTAAATCATGAAGAAGAGAGGTTCATTAGAGCCTTGACTAATGTTAATAGGAGACCTCATTTCAACCCACCTGATTATCATGGCAACCTAGATGTTGATGAGTTGATAGATTGGATTACAGAGATGGACAAGTATTTTGAACTTGAAGGAACTAATGAAGAGAGGAAGGTAAAGTATGCCTGCACTAAGTTGAAAGGACATGCATCCCTATGGTGGGAACATTTGCAGACAGATCGACAGAGAAGAGGTAAAGACAAGATCAAATCTTGGGATAGGATGGTGAATAAGTTGAAGGCTAAGCTCTTGACCGAGGACTACCAAGTAAGTTTGTTTAGGAAGCTGCAAAATTTGAAGCAAAGGGACCTAAGCGTTAAGAGTTATACTGAAGAGTTCTACACTTTGCTAGTATCTTAATGGTTTGAGGATGTCCATACAAGATGAAATCATTCTATTGCAGATTAGGAGTGTGGAAGAGGCTTACAAGTGGACCTTGAAGGCTGAAGAGAAGCTAGACATAAAGCATGAGCAAAGACAAAGAGGCAGAGGAGGAAGATTTCAAAGAGGTGGAGGTAGATCTTTTGTTGATCAGGGCAAAGGTGAATAAGAAATTAAGGACAATGATTGGTATAGGAGAAAGGACAGAAGTTCCTACCGGAATGAAGGGCAAGGTAGTGGTGAAAGGAGGAAATTCAGTGGCACTTGTTTCAAATGTGGTGAAGTAGGACACAAAGCCTTTGAATGCAAGCAAGATAACTCTAAGAAGGCAGCAGGCAGTAGGAGAACAACATTTGCTGATGAAGAGTCCACTGGTTCAGTGAACAACAATCAAGCAGAGGAAGGTGCAACCTTGATGACTAGGAGAATCCTATATCATAGAGAACAAGAGAAGGATTCTATACAGAGGAAGAATTTGTTTAGAACCAGATGTAAGGTGCAAAACAAGGTGTGTAATGTTGTCACAGACAATGATAGTTCTAATAATCTTGCTTCAGAGGAGTTGGTTGACAAACTGAAGTTGCAAAGGATGAAGCATCCTAAACCCTATTAGATTGCATGGATACAAGATGAACACAAGGTACTGGTAAGTGAACAATGCTTAGTTAAATTCAAGATTGGGAAGTATTACGATGAAGTTTTTTGTGATATTATGCCTATGGATGTGTGTCATATCTTGTTGGGAAGACCATGACAGTATGATAGACAAGCTATGCATGATGGTAGAAAAAATGTTTACACTATTATTGCTAATGGGGCGAAACAAAATTTGTTACCTTTAGAGGAACCTCTTAAAAGTGAAGTCTGTACTAGTGCAAGAATTTGTCTAGTGGATGGCAGGAAGTTTTTGGATGGCCTGAACCATAATAATGTGTGTTTTGCTTTAGTACCTAAGGAGTCTAAGAAGAATGTCTTGGTAGAAGAACATCCTAGACAATTCACTGGATTGTTGAATGAGTATGTTGACATCAAATCAGATAATGTACTTGATGGATTACCCACTGGTTAGAAGTATTAATCATTGCATGGATTTGATACCAGGGGCTAGTCTGCCTAATAAAGCAATATATAGGATGACACCAACAAAGAATGAAGAACTCAATAGCCAAGTGCAAGATTTGTTGCAGAGAGGGTTCATCAAAGAAAATTTGAGTCCATGTGCAGTGCTTGCAGCGTTAGCACCTAAAAGGATGGACAATGGACAATGCGTACTGATTCCAGAGCTATCAATCAGATTACAATTAAGTATCGGTTTCCTTTGCCAATGATGGATGAATTGATGGATTGTTTGAGTGGAGCTAAGTATTTCACCAAGATAGACTTGAAGAGTGGGTATCATCAAATTAGAATCAAAGAAGGTGATGAGTGGAAGACTGCATTTAAGACAAATGAAGGATTGTATGAATGGTCGGTAATTCCTTTTGGATTGTCTAATGCACCTAGTAATTTCATGAGATTAATGAATGAAGTTCTGAAGAGATTCTTGGGTAAGTTTGTCATTGTGTATTTAGATGATATCTTGATTTTCAGTAAGAGCAAAGAGGAACATTTGATGCATGTTGAACAAGTATTGCAGAGGTTAAGGGAAGAGAAGTTGTTGATAAACATCAAGAAGTGTACTTTCATGAGAGAGGATTTAGTATACTTGGGATTTGTAATATCTGTTGAAGGATTGAAGATGGATCTTGAGAAATGTAATATCTGCTTATCCCTAAACCCTAAACTCCAAAGAGTTTAGGGAATTTGTTGAGGTGTTTAGTTGGTGATAAGCTTGGAAATTGGGATTTAGTTTTACCACAAGCAGAGTTTGCTTATAACAATTCAGTAAATAAGAGCACAGGGAAGACACCATTTGAAGTGATTACTAGGTTTAATCCTAAGGGAGTAGCAGAATTAAGGGATATCAGTCATGATGTTAAGAAAAGTGTTGAAGGAGAGGAATTTTCTGAGGTTATGAGATCATTGCATGAAGGGGTGAGACATCATTTGGAGGAAATGAATCAAGTTTATAAAAGGAGAACAAACATGAAGAGAAGACATAAGGAATTTCAAGTAGGAGACGAAGTTATGGTGTACTTGCAGAAGGGTAGATTTCCTGTTGGTACTTATAACAAGTTGAGGATGAAGAAGTTTGGCCTTGTAAGATCTTGAGGAAATTTGATTCAGGGAATGCATATGAAGTGGAATTACCAGAGGATATGGATATATCACCAGTGTTTAATGTTGTTGATTTGTATGAGTATCATGAATCAAATTACGATAGCAGTGAGGAATCAAATGCTAGAAAGCAGTATCCTAAGAAGCAAATGGATGAGATAGAGCAGATTTGGATAGTAGAGTTGGTCGAAGTACAAGAGGTAAGCAATATATGGAATATCTTGTCAAATGGAAGGACACACCAGTGGATGATTCTTCTTGGATTTCTTAGGCTGAGGTTGACCATTGTGGTTTTCCTTTGGCCCTAGCAAAGTGAGAGGCTCACTTTTCAAGTACCCTGGGTGTCTGATGCAGGAGCATCTTGGGATTCTTAACGATCTTGCATCAACCAAAAATATTTGGTTTCCTGTTTGATCAACTTGGTGTTTCTGTTAGCGTTCGATCTGTGCTTGTTCTTTTGGGTTGCGATCGCTACAGTGTGTTCGTGGCTTCATGCTGGTCCTTATCCTATGATCGCACCTAATTTGGATTCATCGCGCGTGAGATTTTGTAGATTCTTTGCATGACTGTCTTGTTCTTCATTTTCCTGGCCAGTCATTGTGTTTTTCGACCATTTTCCAATCTTTCGATTGGAATTTCCGTGTGCGATTGTGCCAGCCTAGTGATACGTTTGAGGCCGACTTATATTTATGATCGCATCTCTTATTTCTTTCATTGGAGGTTGTTCCAGATGATTTGGGTCCCGACCTATTTGTTGTAACACTTTTTCTCAATTATTGGGAAATGTGATCTTTTCTGGGCCGACCCGATGTTGCGATTGCTTTATAAGCTTATGGACTTGTTCCCAAGGGATAAGTGATTTTCATAAGATTATTTGGCGTTAGTTGGCTAGGGTTTGTAAGAGGTTTTCTAATCATAATCAGGCATGTATGCTTGGCATGTGAGACTGCATGTTGCAGATCTGTCGTAAATGATTTTTTGAGAATAATAGAAGGCTGATCATTCATTCTATCCATCTTGGCTTGTTGTTGGCTTGTTGTTTCCGTTGTGTTGTATTGGCTGCAAATATTGGACTAATCTCCTTGAGGTTTCTCCATCCTTGACTGCATCACAATGTCTTCATCTAAAATCGAATAGATGGAATGAAATCTTTAATGGATCTCATAGTAAATGGGGATATGAAATTGAAGTGTTCCTCAATCTCCACCTTCTGGAGGGAGCAAAGAAGGTAGATTTGGTTTTGATAAAGAATGTGATGATTAGTTTCAACCTATAATTGGTGAGAGCATACTCTCATTTGGCTAAGGAGAAACCTAAAGTTGTTGGCCCAATGATGTTGGAGATTGTGAGGCCAATGAGTAAAACCATCCATCCTCTATAAGAAATAGCTAGAGTAGAAAGCTATCTTAAGGCTGAGTGGTTCATGGGGGGACCTAGGTGATCTGAATATACTGGCTGTAAATCTCTTATCTGACAGCTCTAGTGATGCCACCCTTTGTGGGAAGAAGTGTAGGGGGGCATCTAGGGAGTATGTGAAAGTGGGTAGCCTATTAATAAAAATGCCAATAGAAAGGAGCAATTATCTCCAAGTACCAACTATGCCAGTGTTTGGTGAGGACTAGGGAAGTAGTTGGGGCAAGTGAAGCGATCCTCTCAAATGAGAAACATACTAAAAATGGATATCTCTCACAACCAAAAGTAAAGGGTCCCATGGATTGGAATTCGCAGATGTGGAAAGAAAGCTTGAAGATAGTCTCAAAGTCTAGTGGCTGGATGACAAATTTGGCTTGGATGATGCACTAAGGAATTGTCCATTTGCAACGGATCATGTGTTGCAGCATGAGAATCAAGACCCTCTCAATATGAACCCATTCAAGGACCCCAAAGTTAGTCCCTAGACTTTTGAACTATATAAAACTGTAAGTTTGTTGATTGCATCACAGAGACACAATTTGGAGGAGACGTCTTGGAAGCGGATTTGAAAACATTGATGTTCCAAGGTAGAAATAGAGGAATGCCCATTGCAAAGGCACGTGTGAGAGGCAGACTTCATGCTAAATGATGCATTAGAAAACTGGACTCTTAAGTATGTGCCATACTCACTAAATTTGGTACAACAATGAGTTTTTTTTCTGCCTTACTCGTTTATAGCTGGGTGCATTTCTTCTATCTTTTAGCATGAAAACACTTGTTTTTCTTATAAATTTGATTGGATTCTAATATTTGTGAGTTAGATGCTGTTCTTATTTTAGAACAAGGCACTTTTCTGCTTTATTTTTTATTTTATAGGTTAGGATTTCTCTACTCCTAGCCTACATGCTCCACTGACCACTGATATGGGGAATTGTTTATTTTAAACCCTAGAGTTCCCTTGTTCTATAAAAGAGACCTTGGGCACACCACTGAAAGAGAGGACATATTTGAGTGCTATGCCAGTGCAGTGTAATTCTTTTCAGTTTCACTAGAAGATAGATGCAGTATTGAGGGCTCAGTTTTGTGAAGTATTTGCTGTTCACATCTTCAGCAGTATGTTTCTGTAGATTAGCATACTCAAATATGCTTTTTTTATTAGAGTTCTTCATTTTAAGGTACTTTGCAGTTACGGTTAATTTTCTGAGTGCAGATTCTGCATACCATGGTCTGAGAATCTGACATGTAGTATATGAATCCCTATCTATTTTGCTTCACTAGTGCTTCTCGACACATGTCTTGGATAACCATTCTGAAACATGTCTCTTTGAAGCAATCATAAAATTCAAATGTCCAATATTGGTGGAAAGATCAAGGGGTCCATTCAAGACCTCTTATTGGTATGCATTGAGAGTGTAGATTTTTATGCTCCAATGTGTGTTCCTTTGTAAATAGGTAGTTCTCCAATGGTACTTTTTACCCTGAATTTGTTATTTCTTCACAAAATTAGAGCCTCCAGTTCATGTTGACCTTTGCACCTTGAGCAAGTTGCTTTCTTACAAATACTCCTTGGTCATCTTCTCTTACCTTCTTGCAAAGAGGATAATTAGCAAAGCTGATAGAGGATAGATATTAACAATACACTCAAGCTATCTAGCTCCCTTGTGCAACCTCCCAATTCAAAGATGGCTCTCTATGTTGAGCATTTCTTTAAGATTGTTCATGCCACAATTATTTGACCTGACTACCTTTAACATCTTTTTATTAAAAGTTACAAATCATCATGATTTGCAAGGCAACATAATTTTGCTGTCTTTGGTCTTCCAAGGAGTGGAGATGAAGGAGCAATCCATCTTTGGATTTCCTCTCTTATAAATTGGAGGAAGATATCAGTGTTTGTACAAAGACAGCAGGGTGCCCTGATACCTATTTTTGTCATCTAGGTCAAAGATGTTCGGCCAATTATCTTTGAGAAGTAGTTACTTGAATATGTTGGGCTGTTAAGGGAGCTTTCAATGAGGCTAGACTTATTAATTCCATATCTTTTCCTATTATATCTTCTCTCTGTATATACTGATTTGTCTAGGGTTTAAACATTTGGGATATCCCCTCCCATCAGGTTATCTTGCATCTTAGTTCTCTATAGAGATTAGTTTTTGATCTATTTTTGGTTGTTTGAATCATTTTAGCACTATTGATTTGTTATTGTGACTTGCAGTATTTTGCAGTCCCATTGACCCACTGTTGTCATTCACAGGCTTTCTTTTCATTTACTCTCATCACTCATGTAATGATGGAGATTGTTCTTTAACTTTTATGACGCCGTGAATTACTCACAACTGTCTCCATAAATCAATATGGGAGATTCTTCTGCATGTATAATGTCTGAAGCAATTTGTTATCTCCCTTACTTCCATGTGTTCTAATTGTCAATATTTCATTTTCCGATTTTATAATTTTCTATTCATGTAGTTTTTCATGTTGATAACAGTCTTAAAAATGTGGGTCGCTTGTTTATTTTATAATGCCATAAGTGTTTTTGTAATCCCAACAATTTACATTGCCATTTCTCTTGGTTTCCAAACTTTGTAAATGCTACTACAATTTTTATGATTTGTGTAAGAAATCGAGGCATCAATGTTATAGAGCTTGCAACAGAGAATTGGGAGCTGATATGATTTTTGGCTCATATCTTGAAGGGCCATTTGAAGTTGCTTTGGGTAGGAAAACTGTCTAATTATGGTCATTGCTACCTTATCTTGTCCAGATATATCAATCTTTCTACAATAGCATCTAGGCCCTGAATATGCTTTTTGGATGCAAGATACTTTTGCCAGCTTTAGTGTTCTGCATAAAAGATGACATAATTAGATAGTTTACATGGTTAAAGTATACCATATGGATCGATAACACAATCATGTTTAAATCTTTTAGAAAGAAGCTGGCGCAATATTATAGGCATTGGTAAGGACTATTGTAAGCTACAGTTGAGGTGTAGGCCTTGTATCATCGATAATATCTTCTTATAGTCGTGTAAATTTGTATACAAGCAGCCTACATGGCAGTTATAAACTATTCATGCTAAATTTTGTTTTGAATATAATTCAAAAACCATGTCATCTGATTAGGTATTTTCATCGGTACATATAACATAAAATCATGATAATCTAGTAAGTGGCTAAGAGAGTACCTTCATTCAATGTGAAGGGAAAATAACTCATACATATACAAATGACAATAATACAATGGTAATTAACTCAAGGTGCACTCAGAATGGTGCTCTTAGGTTGTTCTCATGTCAGATGGTATCCATATTCACTTAACCATTGTAATATATTTCATTGCAACAATGGTAACATTTGTTTGTATGCATCTCTTTCTTCACCAAACTCTATAAATTAAATTCTTATCTTTTGTTGTTCCAAGTTTTAATATCCATTTAAATTTTTCTTTCCATTATGATAAATATTTTTTAGACTCAGCATTTTAGTCTGCTACATATTATAAATGTGCATATGAGTAGGATGACTGTATGTAAAAATAGAGATGAGATCCTAGTAGGTCCTGATAATTTTGGTTGATTTAAGTGAGCATAATATGTACTATGTATTTGATGCAGCACCTTCAAATTTCTGCCACATTGCTAGTCTTGTCTTCCTGAAATGTTATCCCGAGGAATGTTTGCAGTCATTGGATGCTTGGAATTTCTTATTGTTGAAAATAATGAGTTCTTCGTACATCACTGTTGGCTTTGAGTGCAGGTAGGAAAGGTGTTAAAGGAGCACAACCAGGTCCAGTACTCACTTGGATGCAAAGGGTAAAAATTGCTATTGAAGCTGCTAAAGGGCTTGAATACCTCCATGAAAAGGCTCAACCATCCATTATTCATCGTGACATTAAGTCAAGCAACATTTTACTTTTTGATGATTGCACAGCTAAGATTGCTGATTTTGATTTATCAAACCAAGCACCTGACATGGCTGCACGACTCCATTCCACCCGTGTGCTTGGAACATTTGGCTATCATGCTCCAGAGTAAGTTGTCAAAGCAATTTCTTTTAAGTTTTAAGTCGTAGAGATTTCTTGAACCCACAAAAGCATAGCCTTGATACAAGAAAAAGAATTAGATAACTCTTAAATCGACAGCATTTGATATTGCAAATAATCTCAAGAATTAAGAATATATTTCTTTGGAAATATTTTTAAAACAGACTTGCTTCTGATTTATTGCTGTGCTGTTCTTATTGGTATGAATGCATTTGCATATATACAAGAATTTATAAATGCATTGGAAATGCTTTGATGCAGAAGCACCCCAACAAGTGTGTAGTCAAAGTTGGATATCACACTTACCCTCTTCCCCATACTATTTCATGTTTCGTTTGTTTCAATTGAAAGAAGACTCTAAAATATTCTTCTATACAAAAATATATTGATAGTTTGGGAGTGAAGTTGGCATTTCCTTAGCTGAACTATTTCTGTACTTAACTTGCGATTCAGCACACTCTGGCATTAAATGTCAAGTAGGAAAAAAGGGAAATTAGTAGTATATAGTCTGTTATCTTGGGAATTCACTTTTACTAGTGTAGTGCACTCTAAGGAAATGTCTCTTAGTGAAGGCCCATTATTGTGCATGCACACCAAACATGGAACTTGATTTCAGTGCTTGTGTACAACATATGCATCATTGCATCCGAGTTCTCATTGAAAACACCCATTTCTCTAACAAAAAAGGAAATACAGATCACGTAGGCCCTATAGGAACAAAATATGTAGTGAGCATGCAAAAGTCAGAACACCAAAGTACTATGAAGTGAAGATAAAAGTTAAATTATCAACTGGTAGAAATGAGGCTTGATTCATGTATATGATTTCCAAGAAGAAAGATCATTGAAAATCCTAAGAGGAACACCTGCAACCTGCAAAATTTTGAGGATTGCAAGAATGAACACTCATTTCATCTCTATTTAAATTATGCACCACACTATTTATTTTTGTTCTCCAAAAACCATCTGTCATTATCTCTGACAGAGATTGAAAGAGTGCATACTCATTTTATGCTTGCTTATTTCAACTCCAAACTATTTATTTCTGGGTCTTATCATAGCAAATTTGCAGTGTTACCCGGAGACCCGTCTCCCCCCCTCCAGACTTGTCTCGGAGACTTTTCGCGTCTCCGGAGACTTCAAAAATGGTCGGAGACTTCATGGCGAAGTCTCCTGAAGAATCGAAGTCTCCGATTACAAAAAATGAAGTCTCCCCCGCGTCTCCTAATTAAAAAACAAATTTAAAATACAACATTAAGTCATTTTATGATTTTGACCCTTATTTGAATGTTTTTTTAGCAAGGCCATTTATGATTTAACATTT
>MU226231.1:225159-241815 GCA_018584345.1 Thuja plicata
ACATATCACTTCCCCCTTTATTTGATACTCATGACAAAAATGTACAACTTATAAGATGCCAAAAATGTGTAACTTACAATGTGTCAAGAATATGTGAGTGGGTGTTCTTGATATCTTCGAGCAATTTTTCCTATTTTTCTTTCAGTAGTTCTAGTGCCATGTGCTCTAGCTCTAGCTGTGCATGCATATCATAAATGTTGTCTAGGAAAAACATTTATGGGGTGAAAATTAGTGCTTTTGCCTCTGTCATATGTTGCTGCAGTAGTGAGAGTGTCGATAAGAGTTGTGCTTGAAGCTCATTTACCTCATCTCTAAACTTGGTCTATGCAATCTGAATATCTTCTCTCAATTTTCAAGCTTTCTTAAGTTGCTCATTGTGCAATTTTATTACCTCTTCACTATTCATGAGACTTTGTGCACTTGTTTGAAGATCAACATCTATTTGTGCTATCTTGTCGGTATACTCCTTTGTGAGTTGATCTAGCGTGCATAAATTTTGTATCAAGGTTATAGCTTCTGAGATTATTGGATCTATTGTGCTAACCAATTCAGAAAGCTTTACCTTTTGCAATGCCACTTCTTGGCTTATCTTTTCTGCTAGCTTGAACTCATATTTATGTTCAAGTCTTTCTTCCATGACCTTCTCAGCATCTATGTTCTGAGATGTGATTGCATCTGTGAGAACCACTAATTGATCAAGTATTGGGGTTGTTTGATCAACATCTACATCTGGTACAATTTGTTGAAGCATGCCTTGTGCTATTTCAAGTACCTTAGCTTCATTTGTGGCTTTTCTCAATTTGTCTTGCATTTCTTTTCTCTCACAAAGTCTTGCATACTTTGTCAATTTAGTTGGATCCAATGTCCTGGGATCAAAAACTGGAATCTCAATGATTTCATCAAGAGTGACTGGATTCTTATGCTTTCTCTTCTTCTTTGAGATTTGTGTGGACGCAGATGTATGAACTACCATCACTAGTTCATTTGTCCTTTCTAAAGTGCTTGGTGAAGGCTTTGTTGAAGATGCTTCTTGTGTTTTCTGCTCGGGGTGCACCTGTCAGTTTTGTGAAGACGTCTCTCCATCAACCTTGGGTGTCTCTGCATATTTTTCTTTTGTTTTCTTCTCCAGCTCATCTTTCTTTGCTTCTTCACTCTTTTCTTTCTGTGTGTCCTCTTCTACCTTTTGTGCTTCCTCTTTACTTTGATACTAGACTTATTTTTCTAATCATTGGTTGCAGCTTGTTCTGCAGTTGTGTCCTTTGTGTCATCTGTGGTGTCTTTTGCTTCTGAATCACCCTTGTCCTCGGGTGTGCTTGTATCTGTTGCACTAGATCCTTCATTACCTTCTAGTATATTGATGGCCTTAATCAATACTAGCATATTGCTTTGTGTGCTAGGTTGTGTTGTATCTAGAGTGGTGTCCTGCTCGTCGGTTTGGTATTTTTGAGCAGTGACATCTTCATCTTTTTGTATTTTCTCTGCAGGGTCTGGTTCTGTTATGTCAATGAATGAAGTGTCCTGCCATGTTTCATCATAAACATTCATTTCTTTATGCCCTGTTGTCTTCAACTCTTGTTTCTTTTCCTGATCCTTAAGAGATATAAATATTGCATCATCTTATTTTTGTGGATCCTTATCAGAGTCATAATGTGTGATGTCTTGAATGTCAAGATCATCCATGACTTTTTCCAAATCTATTGGCTCCATATCTTCAATATTGTCCAAAGAAATGTTATTAGGACTTGCCTTATCTTTCTCCTCCTCTACATGAGGTGTGTTGGTGAGAAGTAATTGATTCTCACGACTTGTTGACTCTACAGGCAGATCTAGGAGTTATCTCCATTTAGTCTCAGTCATTTTGTCCAGCTCTATAAACTTATCCTCTAGCACTTTGTAAGCTCTTATCTTGGCTACAAATTTGCTTGAGTGCTTCTTCATTATTTCTTTGATTTCTTCTATCTTAGATTCAGGAGGCATAAGTGTGACAAGTACCCTCTCCCTTGCTTCTCTTTTAGTTTGTAGAGCATATGACCATTGTTGAGATATTTTGTTACCTAGCTCTTTGGGTATTTGGTTGACAAATTCAACTGGTACATATTTGAATTTTACCATTGACCTGATGATTGCCTCTTGTATCTTATTATGGTCCTTTGGTTTAAGTGTATCCCATTGTCTGATTTTCTTATCATACATAGTGCCAAATGCAACAATAGATTCAACAGCCTCATCAATTGTTTGATTTCTGAAAATTTTCTTCACTACATTAGGCTCATCCTCTTTAGAATCCTCAATGCCAGCTTTAGTCCTGACCATTCTTTTCCTCCTCTTAGTGGGTGTTTGTTTCTCTGTTTGCTACTTTGTTTGCTTTCTCTTATTGGTCCTTACTTGACCTTTCTTAAGAGGTGTGGTATCGGTCTTAGCAGTTTGGCTCCTTGTCCTTTGTTTCTTTGTAGGAGGTGGAGGTGTATCAGATTCAATTGCCTCAGAATCTGATTTTTTCGCATCTTGTCTTTCACTGACGATACCCTGTTCATCGGTTTCCTCTGTTTGTTCTTGTTCCTCCTCATTAATTGATAGAATCTTTTTAAGATTCTTAACCATCTTATTCTTCTTGTTGACATTCTTTTTGATTTCTAGCCCTCTTTTTATCTTTGACCTAGCCTCTTCATAAGTGCCAAACCTTGGTTGTTTGTTGTCAATTGGCTCATTGATCAATGCATCAATTGCATTTGTAGCTTGATCTATGTTAATTTCATAATCAAGAGGGGCTAACCAAGTTGTTCTTGGTACAACTGGTTTTATGTGGGTGAAGTATGTACCCACCATAAAACATATCTCATCCCTATGTTTTTCAATTAGTTGCTCAGGGATCCTCACTCTTTCCATCATCTTTTCCTTGAATTCAAGGAAGTATGTAGTCATAACTAAATCAAAATTATCTCCTAGTGACTTAATAAGTTCACTAATTTGCAATGTGACTGGTTTTGTTGTATCCCACTTTACTTTGCCTATTGAAGGAAAGTATTCTTGAAATTAGAAAAATATACACATGATAAGCGAACCGAACTTACATGTGTTTGTCTTTGCAGACCTTATTATTGTCATGTTCTTATCAAGTTTCTTTAACAGGATTTCACACGGATCCATCTAAATTCCCTTTGTCACTATCTTGTAAGTTGTGCTTACTGCTGTAGATGTAATGTTGTTAAGCCTACTTTCTTGGAAGATCTTGTAGCCAATTACACATGCATCGAACCTCAATTCCTCATCGGTGATGGTGTTTACCTTAAGGCCTTTTTTATCCCATATAGCTTTTGTGATCTTTTCAACTTAGGGCCTGGAGGGATGCTTGTGTGCCTTAGGCTTGTCAGTTATTGGATAACCAGTGACAGCATGAAGCAAATCCTTAGTGATTTATTTAGGTTGATCTAACCATAACTTCTGATCATGCATTCTGCTTCAAACTAACCTAATCCAGTCATTTTTGAAGTCCCTCAGGAAATATAGGGCATTAGTTATCCCTTTAACCTCTAAGTGTTTGTGCTCTTCCTTCATGTTCCCTTCTACATCACACAACTTCTTGTAAGCTTCATCCATCTCAAGATCACCTATTTCAGCGATCTTGCAATGAATGTAGGACCTTACGTCCTCTATTAGCAAAACCCTAGGTGGAATCTTAGAAAATGCACCAGAATCATCGGGTTGCGATGCAATCTCTGGGCACATCTTGTACTTTGGTTCCACATAGGTGATGTTCTTTATCAGCCTAACCATATTCTTCTTATCATTCTTGATCTTTATAGTTCTTGAAGTGGTAGCCATCATTTTTCAAATTTAGGGCTTTCTTGAACAATAATAACAGAGTTCTTTTGGTGCCTTCGGTACTTACTTCGATCCGTGATACTGGTGAATGATCTATTTTCTATGTGCTGGATTGAGTTGAGGTCGCTCTACTATCTGATCTTTTATCGCTCTGGTTTCGCTCTTCTTTTTCTCTTCAAATCGTGGGTGCAAAATGAAGTTCTCCCGCCGAGTATTTATAGACTTTTTCCCTAAGTCTATCATAAATGCTCAACGACTCGTCAGGTCATGAAGATGGAGTTCGTCAAGAAGACTTTAAAAATCATCGTTGGTGTTGTCAGGATGCTCAGGATAGCTGTTAAGATTTTTGCTTTCACCAACGGATATCAGTGTTCTATCATGACAACTTTATAACTTTTCTTTCTTACCGACGGGTGTCAGGTTACATTGGCAACTTAGCCATTTTATGTGTTGACCGACAATTCTCTGTAAGTGTAAACAAATCATCATTTATGTTCACCGATGATTTTTGATATGTGTTTACTGATGGGGTTATTTTCTTAGAACTATAACAAGTAACATAATATGCATCTTTATTTATGTATATTTTGACTACGTATTAATTTATATAATGGAACTGATGTAAAATATGACTTGGTGTAGTGCAGTTTCATACTTACTTGTTCAGCTTAAGTGGGGATGGTGATGTCACCAGATCCATTGGATGGGGTGTCACCATTTGCATTGCTTGGTCCAGCTTCATCATTGCTTGAATCTTTTCTCCACATTTTGTCTCTATCCGTCTGGATATCTTCAATGGTGTTTCCATTGGGATATATGCTTGTCTTTGTCATTCGGTCTTTGCAGTCTTTCTTGAGATGACCAACTTTGTGAGTGTAATCATGCCATTCTAGGGTTTGTCTAGCCTCTAGACCTTTTGGTCCATGCTCTCATGCAGTTTGCAGCAATGTGACCATATCTACCACATGTTGTACAATTTATCCATGTACTATAGTCCCATACATATTGATTACCGATTCTCTTTGGTTGATAGGGAGTTTCTTGACCTTTAGGCTTCCATGCTTGCCTTTTCTTTTTCCATCATTCAAGACTTGTGTGCCCATTCATTTTGCATGTAGGACAATATTTGTCCATGTAGGTTTCCTTCTTTGGTTGCTCCATCTTAGACTTACATTCATATGTTTTATGTCCTTTCTTGTTACACTTATAACAGAATCCTATGAATGAAGATGTAGATTTAGGAATACCTTTCATTTTGCCTCTACACACATTTGATGTGTGCCCTTGCTTTCCACAGTGTTTGCAAGTAAGCTTTCTTGGTCTGTGATTTTCATAGACATTCTTTGGATTGGCTTGATTTGATGATTCTCCATTTTCGGTAAAGCCTAGACCATTGTTGTTTTTGACTCTTCATTGTCCTTCAAGAAAATCATACATTCTTTTATTGCTTTCTTCAGCCTTTCTGATAATTTCATTATGTTGTTGTTGAACTCTAACCTCTTGCTTTAGTTTCTCATTCTCTTCTCTTAGTTCACCGATAGCCTATACTCTTTCAATGAGTTCTATATTCATTCTGTTTTCTTCTTGACTCATAAGAAAAAATTGATTTGTAATCTCATGGTGATTCTCAACATGTCATCAAATTTCTAACACCTTTTCTAGTAGCTTTTCTGTAATCTTCCTCCTGTCATCAATAGCTAGTATTCTTTCTATTTCAGCTTGTCTAACAGAACTCATCACATCAATCATTCTTACCATCTAGGTCTCTTGACTTATTTGCAACATCTTTATTGGCTCTGTCAGATGTTGATTGATCTCCTTTAGATTTGTGATGTTCTCTTCTGATGTATCTGATGCATTCCTTGTATTTGATCCTGAAGATTCAAAGAAATCTAGTATCTCTTCTTCTTGATAATATTTTTCATTGCTCCGAGTTGCCATACCTTTCCTCTCATCCAACAACTCTCTCATCTTGATTCTCGCTTCTTTATACTGTTCATAGAACATCTATATCTCAAGCTTTTTATTCTCAATATTCTTATCAAGTTTGTACTTCTCCATTGTATGATCTTTGCTCTTAAGCCTTTAAGATTTCCAAGAAGAGACTTAGCTCTGATACCAATTGTTGGGATTAATGGGAAGTAGTACTGAGAGGGGAGGGGTGAATCAGTACCCCTAAAACTTTTAACACTTTTCACCATTCATCATTAGTAATCATTCTTTACTGTATTACCAACCACATCTGATGTTCTTTATTATGCAAGTAGTATTAATTCATAATATTTAATTGTTTGAAACATTCATAGAAATATTCATGAAAGTAATAAACACATAACACAAGATATGATATTGCAGAAAACTTCTGTTAGGAAGTAAAAACTGTGGTGGGGATGGCACCCACAAAACTTCACTATTTGCAGAATGGAAGGGAGCCGATAAAGGCTTACAATTGATCACTTTTGATGATCTACCCTTTTAGGAGTATTAAAGTGGAGACTTGTTAATATCTACTATGTTAAGAGCTTTAGCAACACCGATTTAAGTGTGCATTCGGTTAAGAGATTTACAATAGGACTGTTAGGTCCACCTTTCTTGAAAGGATTTCTTAAGTGTACTACACTTGTTAGAATGAGTACAATATGTTTGACCTGACTATATTAAATCTATAATTTCTGATCACAGATCCATTAAAGCTCGCATAATATGAATATCACCTATAGTGATTGATTAATACCTTTTCTCTACTCGTCGGTAGCCTATGTTCTGTTCTTGAAACTGATTTGATCCTTTTCTGTCCTTCTATAGGAATTCTCTTGTCTGATCCTTAGATGATCTTAGTGGATACAATCATCATTGAAAAACTTGTTCACAATAGATTGAGCATCTATTTATACAAGTATTTGACCTATTCAAGAATCACGCATTACAATGTTAACTCTTGATCCAAGGTATACAACTTGACCTTGATCTTTTAGTTTGCATGTCTTAAAATAGTTAAACTGATTAAAACAATAATAATTACATTGCTTTCTCTGCACATAATGGATTTAAAACAAATCAAGAAGCTAAATATAAAAATTCAGTGATTTATCTGACGTGGAAAGTCAGATCCACTTTTTGCGGATTGTAACTGACTATCGGTTCTTGACCGTTAGGTTGAACTGAAAGTCTGTTGGTGTTCCTTTGTTGAACTGATCATTGGGTTCCCTTCATCTGTCAGGTTCCTCTCTTTTTTGTTTCGTCGGGTTGCACTGTTTGTTACTTGTCGGGTTCCTTTGTCCTTTTTGTCATCGGGTAACACTGAATAGTGTTTGTCAGGATACTTTGTACTTGGCAGTATCAACCTTGGCGCCGGGTAGTGTTGTGCCCTGTCTGTCGGTGTAGTGTAGATTGATGGTGTAGATCATGTTTTTCCTTGTATATACTAATGACAAAATATAATGCCTGCAATTGTAACCTTAAATCTTAACCATTCCAAAAAGGACATTATAAATGTTAGGAAAGGCATCTCAACCTAGATCATGATTTGAGTAAATGAATAATGTAACACAAAAAAGATAAATTTATTACATAATTTGTTTTTGAGAAAAATAAAAAATCTATGTCAAGTTCAATATTACTTCTATGGATACTTGTTTCATAGATCTTTTTGAGCTATAAAATTAAAAAGGCTGGCTTAATTGCATACAAATCAAAATTTAAAGCCTCTCAAAATTTTGTCTCCTACATTGGAAATGAAAAAAATTCTATGTGACATAGAAAAATGTTGTAATCTAGGGAGTTACGCTTGTTGACCAACTTGTGATGCATGTTATGACACATTATAAGACATCATTGGACGAAGCTAATGAAGCTAACATAGAAGGCTTTATATAGTTTATGACATGCATTTATGAATTGTAGATAAAATATGTTATTTATAGCCTATGAACCCATTTGGGATTTGGGTATTAGATTTGTACTAGGTATTTTGGTGTCATTTTCTTGGATAATTTTAGCTCATGGTTTTATAATTAACATTAAATGGTTCTTGTACTACTTCCCATATTTATAAGATGCTTAAGATGGAGGTATCAGTTGTGGATTTATATGTATTGTTATGCTATAGAATTACTCTAGATATATAGCTGGTGATACTCTTGTAAAGTCTTTCATATTACATTGGCCTATTTGAGACTACAATATTTTTCTCCTAAAAGGATTTTCCCATGTATAGTTGTGTTGTGGTGTGATTTTATTTATAGTTTGTGTAAATATCCTTTTTTGTAATTATAGAGATGTTAATATTTGTATAATACTATACTCCAATCAATTAAAATAATTTTTTTACATAAGTTTATCATTTTCAATAAAAAATAATAAATTTTAAATTAACACACATAAAGAGAACAAATAATTCATGAATTTATTCATGGCATGTAGATCTAGAATTTACATTGACTTAGATCATGGTTTCATCACACACATAAGATATGTATCTCAACTTAATTAAGATAAGAATGTTTATACATAACATTTTCCTGTATTGAACGTCTTTGGAAATAATCACAAATTGAGTAAAACCTACTCCTACACACTTTAAAATATTAGTTATAGTTTTACCATACAAGATAGTTAAACACAAGATATACATCCAAAGTGATAACTAAAATTGAAAATCAACCTACAACTATAAGATGTAGTATTCAAAATAACACATGATGATAAACTAGATGACATAGTCAAATCACTTATAAAAAATTTATTGAGAATAATTAAGCTAAAATACTACAACAATCCAACATATAAAGTCACATCATATGCATCCTAGAATACATAGTCATTGGAACATTAGATGCAAACACAAAACATCATTAATAAAGTACATCTGTGACAATACAAAATATAATAATAAATGAATAGCATTAAATAATGCATAAACAAGCATTCATTTGAGGAAAATACACTTGAGGCATTGCATTCAGTTTTGTAGAAATAACAATTACTTTGCAAGTCATAACCCTTGATAGTGTAATTACAACCGACAAGTTTTTATTTAGCATAACTTGTCCAATATGTACAATAGCATCTTTGTCTATAGTTGTTTGTCATCTAAATTTGATTTTATTGTGCCACTTTTCTAGCTTGGCAATGTAGTGAGCCGCTAGTGCGACCATTGGTGTTTACATTTTTTGGTGTTATAATAAAACCATTTATTGTAAATAAATGTATGGATGAATATATTTATTGTGCTCATTTTTTGATAGATTATCAATGGTACATGACATGAAAAGTTGACAATCTATTTATATTTCCTTGGCAATTCTTATATTTTAAGACCATGAAATTTGATTTGGACAAGTTCATTCTTATTTTATCCAAATATTGTGTTTTTTGTGACTAAATTACTTGGAAATATTTTCCAATGTTTTTTCCCATTCACAATCCAACATACATTTGGATTACATGTTTTGGTAATAACCATCTTAGGTCAACAATACTAACAATATAACATCCACCATATGGGTTTATATAATGACATGAAAATGTTCACATAGCTTACTGTCAATGTGTTCTAACAACCTTTGTCCAATGAACCCCATTTCATCAATTAGAATGTAATGAATGGAATCATGTGCTTTCGTGGAAAGTTTATAGAACTTGCTAGGGTAGTGTTTGTTATTCACTATGTGAAATGTTGCACAAATAATTGATGCTTTACGCTATGTGAATAGAGATAACATATGGATCAAATATGTTGTTATGAGTGTCAATAGAGAGAGGTAGTGGGAATGAACCCAACTTGACATAAGATTGTACTATTTTTCAATTTATAATGTATTAAACAATTTCTTTAAATACACTTCAAAATTAAATATAAATTGACATAAATATACAAAATTTATCACTAAAAAATAATAAAATTTTAATATATAAAATATCAAACTTTATAAAATAAAATATCTATATTAATTATAACTTCTCTATAAAATCTACTTCAAAATTAAATATAAATTGACATAAATATACAAAATTTATCACTTAATAACAAAATTTTAATTTAAAAGTGTGCCTAAGGAAAAAAATGAAGAGCATTGTGGATTCCTCCCTCGCGCGCGTGGTTATTCCTGAGAGCGTTGCCCTCCCTGCATGCGCTATAGCAAGTGCTTCTGTTCTACGTCTTGTTGCTCCAGTCTGTCTTGCTGCTACTGCATCTGTCTATTCTGCTGATGTGTTGCCGGCTCCTCTTGTTCATCCTTCCCCGTCAAAGACTCCTTCTATGATGACGGCTAGGGTTTTAGCGACGGATGACACCTCTTGTTTTTGGGCTGCTGGCCTCATTTCTAAGGTCTCAAAGGGACCGGGGGAGTCTTTTGCTAAGATCGTTTCTAAGTCAACTATGGTTGAGAATGGACTTAGGGTTTCTTCTATGGTTCCAGTGTGTGGTTCTCTCTCTGTTAAGATTTTTTTTGAGGCTGAAGGGGATCTGGCAAACAATACTGATGTTTTTAAATCTCATGGACTAATTTTTCATTTTTGGGGATTCTAGCCTAGCCTCCCCTTATGCATGATTGGGTCACTCGTAAATGGGAACCATTGCTATCATGTATTGTTCATATATTTCCTATGGAAAAAGGGTTTTTCAATGCAAAGTTTGATATTGTTGACGATATAACTAAGATGCTATGTGATAACTTTTTTTGCTAGGAGGATGATAAATTTATGCTTATGGTAAAGCCTTGGCACCGAGATTTTAATCCTTCATATGAAATATTTAGTAAGATCCCTATATGGGTTAGACTCCCTAACCCCCCTTCATCTTTGGCATGATTTCATTCTTGAGGAAGTGGGTGAGGCTTTGGGGGACTTTTTGTTGTTGGATCATGATTCCTTCAATATATATCATTCTACTTGTGCTCACAATTAAGTTGAACTTGAAACTTGGATGGGTCTTCTAGATAAAATCAAAATTAAATCAATCTTAGGATCTTGGATCCAACAGCTTGAATACAAGGGTATTCCCTTTAGATGTCAAAAATGTTTTATGACTAGTCACATTTTAGTCCAATGTGGCTTGGACCCCAAGAAAAATAAATATTCTCCCTCTTGGTGGAAGGGTGCTTCCACTCAACATTACATAGTTCTGGAAGGTTCCTCTCAGCTTGCGAAGAAGGACGATATTGTTCTGCCTCCTGTTGTCCCTACTGGGTTTGTAGTGGCTTCTGATTTTGGCTCAGTGTCTGCTAGAGCTTAATCTGATCTTTCTCCGCTGGATGCTACTGCTGGTGGCTATGTGTCTACTGGAGATGAACCTGCTCTTTTTTCACTGGATGCTATTGTTGGTGGGTCTTTGGGTGTTGGTTTGGCTGGTCCTACTGGTGTTTTGGCTTCTGCTAGCTTTGGTTTTCTAGATCCATTAATTGGTAGATCTTTGGATGGGGCTAAAGTTGGCCATTTGCTATAAGTGTCGCTGGAAGATTCTTTTCCTTTGTTGGGTGTTGATTCTTAACCTTTGGATTCTTTGTGCTGGCAGGATGAGGCTGCTAGAGTTGAAGATGGTTGGGTCATTATTAAAGGAAAAAAATTTAAGAGGTTCTCTTCTTCTTTTGACATGACCCTTCAATCCCATAAGAAAGGGACAAAAGGATAGTTCTTTTTCATTATGTTGTTGATCTCTAATGACTCATTCTTTGTTGTGGCTTGGGAGTGTTTTTTCTGAGATTTTCTGTTGGTGTGTTTCTCTTAGGCCTTTTGTACAGGTTGTCTTATTGTGTTACAGGAACTTTTATTGCTCTATCTTAAGTTTCTTCTGTGTACAGGGTTTCAGGGCCCTTCAAAACCTATTTTTACCTTAATCAAAAACAAAATTTTAATTTATAAATTACATCTAATTTTATAAAATAAAATATTTATATTATATATAATTTATTTTTAAAATATAATTAAAATATTTTTAATAATAATGAGATTAAAAAATCAATGATAAAATAGATGTGTCACCACAATGACAATTCAAGGTTAAACCAAATATTTTTTTATAGAAAGCAACAACAAGAGGGTGTTGGCCCGTGGTACGATTCATAACACACTAGATACACATTAGCAAGAAATTAACCATATCTAGAGTATGAAGCATAGTAGAGAAAAATATATGCCTACCCCTATAAAAAACACTCTTAAGAAAAACAAAGCACCACCACCAATTATCAGCAAACCCAGAATAACTAGAGTTCAACATAAATTACTTAGCAAAAAAGTAAGTATCTGTATCATGCCACACAAGAATATAAAAAATAACACTCTTAAGTCAAAGGCTATAGTAGAAAAATATAAAAATCCCCTAGGGCTAGCACAATCTTCCATAGAGGAATCAATAGAAACGAACAATTGATTTTCCACAACCGCTTCGACAACAGAATGCTCGTCCATTCCTCCTAAAGGAACTTGAATATCTCTCAGGGATCATCTTCCTCGGAAACGTGACCTCCAGACTCCTTCTCATGGAGCAGACAAAGGGTGGTAGTGGAGGCATGCATGAATTTAAGCGCATATTTGCTCACATCGCTGAGACATTTTCTCAAACCCTCCATGTTCTCCTTCAGCTGAACCACATTCTTTTCCAAATTAGCGATTTGGTTTTTAAACGTACCCACCACTCCTCCAGAGCCAACATTTCTATTCCTGATCTCTTACACATCATCATTTCTTAGGTTTAGTTTGCTTTCAGTGCCTTTTTTGCTACCAAACTCCCCCAAGGCCTCCTCACTTTTCAGCATATTGTTGATGGCCTTTTCCCTCTCTCTTTCACCAGTCTGTTAGAACGGCGGGTCTAACACAGCTGGGTGTCAACATATCCCTCAGAAACAAGATTGAGGATAATATTTTTACCTTTTTTTGTTAGGGAGGAGGTCAAGGGCCTCCGACTTCCATTCTCTTTTTTTATCCCCTGGAGAATTCAAGGTGAGGTAGGCTTCAGAAGAGTGAGGGCTCAAGGAAGGGTTATTATCGCAATGTTTTCCTTTTGACCCAGAGGGAGGGGGAGGAGACCATGATCCAGAGAACTAGAAGGCAAGGGGATGGGCTGTTGTTGGGTGTCAGTAAGAACATAAATGGTCAAAGGTGGGAAAAGGGTATGGTGGAAGTTGTAGAGACAAAATATTAACCCCTGGTGTAGGATGACTAGATTTTTATCCAGGGTCTTGGCTTCTGCCACATCACCAACATTAATTTCCATAAAGTGCAATAAAAATGACAATAGAAATTAAATCCTTGTGCCTAAGATGATTCAGGAAAGACATATGATAGTAGTAGAAAACACCATACCAACCCTTTAGCATGAAGTACTTGATGATGATCTTGTTATACACTAAATTTTGGACCCTGCTAAGCGCTTGAGCCTAACAATATAGTATAACATGGGAATCACTTCTAGGTTGTGGGTCCTCTACTAACTGAAGTGAAGCCTCCAAATTCTAGGCCAGTTCCTCTTGGATAATCACCTTATCTTCTTTTGAACGTGAAAGTAAACTTGGAAGGAAAAGGGATAGAAGGATAACTGAAGGGAAATGACTGAAAAGCAAATTATCCTACAAGATGATACACCATTCAGGTAACATGAATAATAACACAGTGACCAAAACCAGCATGAAATTCCTCGATCAAGCAGAACACAACTTCCTGAATAGGCTTGCATAAGTATTTCACAGAGAGGTCTGAAATGGAAAGAGGTTATTCAAGGAAAGAAAAGATTTCACAAACAATAGCTTTCCCAAGGAAATAGACACAGACTGTGACCTACAAACAAACATGCACTCTTGCAAATAGGCACAAGAATGAGAAAAAATGACAAGGGATGAACAAAATCCACAAGATCATCTAAATCAAATCACCCATAGTAGTGCACAAAGATGTAGAAAGAAAGAAGGCTCAAGAAATCTAAGATTTCTCTAATATTAACCACTATATTATGCTTCAAATAAGAGAAATACAGACAAGAAAATATTGAGGATAGAGAAAATGTCATAGAGAACCTTTGCATAATCTGGAATTCAATGAGAAATTACAACAAGATGAAAACCCGAGGGCGGAGAAAATTCCATAGAAAATATTGCATCAGCTGAAAAACCTAGCTTAAAAAAGCTTCTAAAACTACTTATATATAACCTCCCCTAGCACACATGCTCAAGAGTCAATCCATCCGATCAGTTAGGGAATAATCAGGGTTACAATAAATCTCCATTAAACAATGTAGAAACCCTAAAACAGTCAAGTCTGCTCATCAATGCACTTGGGAAATATCTCAAAAGATCATATATAGTCATGAATACATCTCCCATCATTATTAATTCAAGCGAAGAAGCCGGTTGATCCATCTACTCTGTCTGCAAGTTGAAAACTGTTAGTAATAACTGAGGGGGGGGGGTTGAATCAATGGCTTCAAAAACTTATCCTTAAACTTAACCACCAATCAATAAATCTTAGATTATTAAGTCCCTACAAGATGCATGCCATGAAACACTAATAATGATTTAACTGTTTGTCAGTTTTCCTTTTCTAACCTTATTCTCCTTGATTACCTATAAGCACTAAAAACTATTTACCAACACTCAGTAAATAAGCAGAGTATAACGATCAATCCAAAAATGCATATGTGAAATGTAAAACAGTAAAGTAATAAACCATACACACATAACACATGGATTTTAATGTGGAAACACTGTTAAGGAAAAAAACCACTGGGACCGGTACCCTAAATTTTCACTCTTCTGAAGTGAGCCCTATTAGGAGCCAACCCTGTTAAAGGTTACAAACACACTATTAGTTGTGACCTTGATAGAGGATTTTATACATAGAGGTTGTCACTTAGTATCGGGCATCTATTTGCTACCATCCTTGAATCAACCTCCTTCTTAGACTGTCAATAGGTTTTAGGCAAATCTTGCTACCATCCTTGAATCAACCTTCTTCTTAGACTGTCAATAGGTATCTGGAAAGTCCAATGCTACTTTCATGAATCAACCTTTTTGGAACTCCTTGGGATGTACCTCAATATATAGAAGATGGTTAAGTCCTTCTCTGTTAAGAGACTTGATGCTTCAATGGTTAAACTGAAACACAATGACCTGTTTCTAATGCAACTTGAATTGTAGATTTTTAGATCTATTTAAGTACAATACCTCTCTAATAAATGTATCAATTCAATTCTTTGTGCTCCACACTTTCTTCTCTGTGATGTTGTGCTTCACTGTTCATCGGTGTCTGCAAAATTCTTTAGCTCTCCTTCAGCTTGATTGATCAGGACTGCATGAAGTTATCCTTCATCTGTTTCTCTTCAGCATCCTCTTTCTATTCATCCCCTTCCATGTGATACAAAAATGAATTAAGCTTGTCTCTTATATAGACATGATATTCATCATTTCTTGATTCTTGATTCTTGGCATGAAAAACAATCCAGCCAATCTGATTTAAAGCTTAACTCCTTATTTATCTCATAGTTATCTTCTTGCCAACTGTATAAATCTTCTTTAAATAAATCACTTGACTCTGGTCGAATTAAACAATGAAAACAACCAGTTAAGTCTATCTTTAGCTCTTGCCAGCTAGATATTTTGTCATTTTCTAAACTCTCTATTCTTTCGGTCAATTCTATAGTTAGTCGTCAGTGACAACTGCCAGTTCCGTCGGTGTGACTCCAGTCAGCTTCGGGCTCTCCGTCCATCGGGCATCATTGGATCTTACTCACTGGGCAACTTTGCTTTCAGCTCGTCGAGCATCCTGTGATTTTGCTTCATCGGGCAACACTGTGTTCTGCCCGTTGGGTATTACTGTGACTTTGGTTCTTTGCTTTTACCGATGGTGTGCACTCCGTCGGTGTTATCTTTCACTTAGTGAATACTTGACTTTTATGCATTGTTGAAAGCATAATATTTGTTCCATTGATGCTCTAAATTCTTTAGCATTATATACATGACTGTATAGATGATATCAAGTTGACATCAATGACAATACAAACCATTAACTGATTTAATGTCTTGCATTATCTTCAACTTAACATTATCAAACATTCAATCAGTTACATGTCATTAATCTCTCCCTTTGGCATTGATGACAAAATACTATATTATCATACTATATTATTTCTAATACAATATGAAATACAATAATTGAGATTCATCAAACTACCAATCATTTTGTTTCTGATAACCGATTAAAATGTCTGACCGCCTGTAAGCTCTGTGTTAGCTTAGGTTTGATTCTTCTAGTTCTCTTGCTTTCTATTTATGATGTGTTGTGTTTTCTTCTTGTGTCAATTTCTCTCTTTTGACTTTTCTTCTTCTTTGATGTCTTTGTCTCTTGTCAGCAAATCTCCCTTTGTATATTATCTCTCCCTTAGGATATACTTTCTCCCTGTTGGAGTAATCTGATACTGGATAATCTCTTTTTATTTTCTCTTAGAAGAATGTGATAATATGGATACTTTCTCTCCCTTTGACAAAAATGCCAAATAAATATTTTACAAATATCTGACATTCGTGTCAAATAATCATTTTCTTCTATCCATAATATATTCCTTGAATTTCTCTTATCCATCAGCAATACATTAACATGTCTGGTGCTCGGTTCTGATATATACCTTTCTGTATATAGATGTAGCTTTGAAGTTCATCTTTTTTCTCACATCAACATGAATGATATTTTGATAATATATAGGATGATGCAGCCTTCAATCTTTTACTGACTGGTAGACAAGGGTTTGACCCCTAGTCTCTTTCTCAAGTACTCAAACGTATCCTTGGGCAGTGGCTTGGTGAAGATATCAGCTAATTGTTCTTTTGATTGCACATACTCAAGTAT
>MU226231.1:245392-268822 GCA_018584345.1 Thuja plicata
AAACTCTAATAGCATATACATGCAATAAGGTTCTTAAGATTTTACTTACCACTATCTCCTCTTCAAGTGTACCTCCAACACCTCGTATAGCATTGACTACTTTTATTCTTGTGCTATACTGTGTGATGTTTTCTCCTTTCATTCTGAGATCATCAAATTTTCCTCTAAGGCTTTCTGCCTTGACTCTCAGAACATTTTTATCACCTCCATGTACAAGCTTCAGTTTGTCCCACATTTTCTTTGCAGTTTTGCAATCCTTGACATCTTCAAATTTAGCATCGGAGAGTGAGGAAGAAAACTCTATAACCATCTAGTTATGCTCATGCTTCTCACGCAATAGATCTACTATCGATACTCCTGTAGGCAACACATATTCAATATCTAGGAATTGAGTAAAATCATTACTAATACCTGATAAGTGGAGTCTTATCCTTCTTTGCCATGAAGCAAAGTTGTCTTTGTTCAACTTGTGCATAGCTCATCTGTTCATCTTGTGATCCTGACTTAGGTCTTGAAATCTTCCTTCTAAGCACACAAGCTCTGATACCAATTGTTAGTAATAACTGAGAGGGGGGGTGAATCAGTGGCTTCAAAAACTTATCCTTAAACTTAACCACCAATCAATAAATCTCAGATTATTAAGTCCCTACAAGATGCATGCCATGAAATACTAATAATGATTTAACTGTCTGTCAGTTTTCCTTTTTTGACCTTATTCTCCCTGATTACCGATAAGCAGTAAAAACTATTTACCGACACTCAGTAAATAAGCAGAGTATAACGATCAATCAAGAAATGCATATGTGAAATGTAAAATAGTAAAGTAATAAACCATACATACATAACACGGATTTTAACGTCGAAACCCTGTTAAGGGAAAAACCCATTGGGACCTCTACCCCAAATTTTCACTCTTCTGAAGTGAGCCCTGTTAGGAGCCAACCCTCTTAAAGGTTACAAACACACTGTTAGTTGTGACCTTGTTAGAGGATTTTATACATAGAGGTTGTCACTTAGTATAGGGCATCTATTTCCTACCATCCTTGAATCAGCCTCCTTCTTAGACTGTCAATAGGCTTTAGGAAAATCTTGCTACCATCCTTGAATCAACCTTCTTCTTAGACTGTCAATAGGTATTAGGCAAGTCCAATGCTACTTTCATGAATCAAACTTTTTGGCACTCCTTGGGATGTACCTCAATATATAGAAGACTGTTAATTCCTTCTTTGTTAAGAGATTTGATGCTTCAATGGTTAAACTAAAACACAATGACCTATTTCTGATGCAACTTGAATTGCAGATTTTTAGATCTATTTAAGTACATTACCTCTCTAATCAATGTATCAATTCAATTCTTTATGCTCCACACTTTCTGCTCTATGATGTTGTGATTCACTGTTCGTCGGTGTCTGCAAAATTATTTAGCTCTCCTTCAGCTTTATTGATCAGGACTGTATGAAGTTATCCTTCATCAGTTTCTCTTCAACATCCTCTTTCTATTCATCTCCTTCCATGTGATATAGAAATGAATTAATCTTGTCTCTTATATAGACATGATATTCATCGTTTCTTGATTCTTGATTCTTGGCGTGAAAAACAATCCAGCCAATCTGATTTAAAGCTTAACTCTTGATTTATCTCGTAGTTATCTTCTTGCCAACTGTACAAATCTTATTTAAATCAATCACTTGACTCTGGTCGAATAAAACAATGAAAACAACCAGTTAAGTCTATCTTTAGCTCTTGCCAGCTAGATATTTTGTCATTTTTTGAACTCTTTATTCTGTAAGTCAATTCTGCAGTTAGTCGTTGGTGACAACTGCCAGTTTTGTCAGTGTGACTCCAGTTAGCTTCGGGATCTCCGTCCGTTGGGCATCATTGGATCTTACTCGTTGGGCAACTCTGTTTTCAGCTCGTCAAATCCAACTACCATCGAAATATCCATGACCTATTTTTTGTAAAATAAATTTTTATGCTTTTGTTATATTGACAAGGTGACATGTGTTTATTTTTTCACTGTTATATTCTACAACCTTTATATATAAATTCTAGAGTAAGGTTTAAATATTTTGAAACTCAGTGCTTATGAAGGCTTTAATTTGCAAGTGCAATGGTGAATGTTCATATTGTGTGACTTTTTTTTGTGCCTGGTATTTGAATGGGATGCCTGTAGAAAATATTATGAGATGACTGTGAGGTTGGTATTCCACAACCTTTAACAATACTTTCCATGTGTGTGCCTGTATGGTAGGAACAAGGCACTGACAACCATTGAAGCATGAGAGATGTAGAACATGGTATGGGTGTTCACTGTAGCATAGAGAAGACATCTTATAAGTGAATGTTGCAGAATTTGTTGAAAATGGTTTTGTTGACAAAGCTATAGAAGCTCTTACACTAATGTAGTTCACACAAATGCAGAGCTTAAAATTATTAATACAAATGCAAAAGTGTATAATAAATCTGTTGGAAATAGCTTAGAAATGTTCATGCAAATGCAGTTCATGGGTATCGCCGATTTCCAAAACCTTACCAGTATCTCTACTAACTATGTGATGGAGTTTTAGATCAGGGTATGGACATCCATAAAAACATAAATGGACACAACTATGACTGGTTTGACAGAACACTCCAAGGAGATGTTATTTCACTCTGTGCTTTGGTTGTGAGTGTGAAGGCATGTTTCCTGGAATGCATAGAATGGAACTAGTGAAGTACTATAGTATCTTCAAGCACAATACAATTGGCAAGCGTAAGGTTGGATTCTATGATGTTCATTTCCATTCTCTCAACTGCGCTAAAGGGAAAATGTATATGATGACAAGAGAACTATGTGATATGATGCCTCCATGAGTTGTAGTCACCATTAGATGTGCAAAAAATGATCAAAATATGTATGAATTACCAAGAAAATGCATTTGGTGTGTGTGATAGAGCTTGGTAACTTTTGCGAAAGCTATAGAACCAAGTACATATCAGAAATGATTAGAAAGATAAACTATGGAAGCAACCACATAAATTATAAGGAAAATAAGATATCTAGTAGGGTCAATCGATCAATAAAGCATGAGAGATACTTGTCAAATGAACAAGCCAATAGGGTCAAACGATGGTACAAGGGAAAGAAAACAATCAATTGCCAGACCTTGAAAATACTTTAGTAACATTGCAGAAGATAGTCCTTCACATTGGGTCCACTAGAGAAACCTGAAACATCATATCTAAACAAGCTACAAAGTCTGATCCAAATTTTGCAAATTCATTTGTTGGGAACAAACCAATCTCGAATCAGGGATAAAAAAAACCTAATAAAGATAGAAGAAAAATGTAAAGTATCAAAATGCAAGATATTGCAATTAAATTCATCAATTCATATGGATCTATATGTCCAAGTAATTATGTATGTTAATGAATTAGTATAACGTGGGGCAGCTGAGGACAGTGCTAGATGGATGGAGACAAAATTATTCAACTGGTGGTCTATTTGAGAAAGAAAGTTGTGTGTTGAGAAATTTTGAGGAAGAAATATGTGCTTTACAATTAATATTTGCAACAAATGAACTCCTTAAAGGGGCTTTAAGGCAGGACGCAGGTGTAAAGCATCCTCCAAAACGACACCAGAATAGGAGCATGGCGACTGTGATGATGATTGGATTCATAGAGATTCACAAATGAATTAAATTGAATATTGTAGAGCCGGTTCAACAACCTTTGATAAATATTAAAGAACTTTAATATTATTTAAAAAAACAAAAAACAATGGATGTATGAAAGATAGCATCAGGAAAACCAATACTAGTGTTTTCCCTCCTCAAAGTTTAAGAATGAGATAGAATAGAATCATCCATCGAGACATGAGATTTCCATCAAATTTTGTAATTGTAAGTGGTGGGATAGACATGCATGCAGATTATAGAATCATAAACAAAGCACCAAAGTATAGTCCAAAGTGTTTTGGGATAATCAATGTTTGATATAGCACACATAGTTTCAAAATCAAGATTAAAATAAATTAGTTCTATAGCACGACCGATAATATCACTTGAAGCTAATCTACTTCCTAGTGCATTCAATTTAGGTAGTAGTCCATAGAGATAAGGAAAATTATTAAGACACTTGAGATGTGTCAAGATACCATTTTACAAAGACTAAAATTATCATTTTCCAAGCTTATCATTTAAAAGAATGAACAAATAAAACCCATCATATCTCATCAAATAAAAAGTAGAGACCAATAATATCAATGCATATAGAAATAGATCAAATCTATTCATCTCATATAAAATGAACATATATAGGTTCCAAGATATCTAAGTAATTTACCAAAATGTGAGATCCTAAAAAAATATTCAAATAATACCAGGGAAGATTCTATAAAAGGTGTATGAATAGATTTTAAGATCTTTGAAATACCATTCTAATTTCATATGAATCACAAAATATCAATGATGCAAGAAAAGAAATATGAGATTGAAAGTACACAAATATGATATAGCTTTAATAGGTGATAAACTATACCAATACAAAAATCCTATGACGAGACCTACACCACTAGAAAGTATGCTAAGATTAATTTTTCATGGTATGTTGTTTATAAAAATTTGACACTAAATTAACAGTTCCAAAAAGAAAAAATATATCTTCTTTATGAAAATATTGGTTTTGGGGGCTAGTTAAAAAGTAACAAGGTTGATGTCACCCTAACATCATGACGACATCATAAATAGATGTTGTAATTGTTAAGGCTTAAAACTTGCACCCTGTTAAACTACACAAGTTCAACAATTTTTCCTAACATGGGATTCATTTCTGCATGTGGGAAATGCATAACTGGAAATGAAACCTCCAGGTTCTAGGTCGGTTCCTATTGGATAATCACCTATAACTCTTCAAAAATAACTTAAACCTTGAGGGAAAAGAGATAGAAATTACTGAAATAAACCTGTAAACTGAAACTAAACTTAAGGAATCTAGTTGATTCACCAAATAGTAAGAGAACTAGGTTGATAATGATGAATTTTGAAACAGTAAACTCTAACTCAACGAATAAAACACTTTTGTTCTATATAGGTCTACATAAATATTTCATAAAGAGGTCCTTAATAGAATTAACAAGGAAGGGAAATCTTCACAAGAAAACCCTATGAATTCTTTGGACACAAATTACAACTTGCAAACAAAATACATTCCTGCAACAAGGTAATAACTGAGACAAAATAACAAGGAGTGATCAACTCACTTACTATTTTCATCAATCATGCACTTGACACAAAGTCACAGAAAGAAACAAGGCTTGAACTTCAATAGAATAATGTTGCTCCAAAATGTTGTCACTATATATTCAGTCTCCAAAATGAGTTACAAACTTCTGCATAAAACTACTAAGGACAAGAGAATGTCACAAAAGCCCTCCTTTGCATAATCAGAACTAACTCTCCAAAGAGACACTCAAGACACTAAGTACAAACCCCTCAACCACCCAAGGTCGGATGCTAGAAAAAAGGCCCCAAAAAGGGGTCTAGAAGCCAAGAAATTAGGGGAACCAGTAGGAAAAAGTCCTCAAAACCATAAAGGAACCTTCAATGCCCTTCAAATAAGCCTCAGAAAGCTCAAACAACCCATAAAGCACCTTCAAAACCTATGAACAATTCTTACTTTGAAAATCCTCCTAGAAACTCTCCAACATCTCCTAAATCCACTCTAAAGCTCCTAGATGCTCTCCTCATGTCTCCAAATGGTTACAACCTCGAAGAAGAAGTCCTCCGAGCCATTAAATACACCCTTATCTCTCCAAATCCAAAAGTGGACTTTATAAATTTGCAACTTTTAAATAATAATTAATTGATTTATAAAACATCAATAAATTATTATTTAAATTATATTTTTGCAAAAACTAAAATATAATTAACTCATTTAATAACCATTTAAATAATATAATAATGCATTATTTAATTTAAATAATATATTACTATATTACTTAAATGTTAATTTAATTAAGTGAGTTACCTTTGTTATGAAATTACAAATGCATAACCGATATATCCATCGAATGTAAAAAATAATACAAAGTGTTGAATAAAAACTCAACCCTAAATGTAAAACAAAGCATTTACGCTTTGTCATTCACATTTGACATTTTGGAGAGAAAAGGGGAACCACCGCTTGAATAGGGTTTTGAAACCCTATGTTTGTTGAAAAAACTTGGATTCTGCTGCTGGTCTCACCATGAAATAACTGTAGTTTTCCGTCACTAAAGGAATTTTATCTCTTTGCTGAAAATGTGGCCTCTTTGACTGCAAAACGTGACCCCCATGGAAGGAAAACTGCCTCTTTGACTGCAAGAAAATGCGGTAAGAATGCTATTATGTATCTGCATTTTTGATAATCTCTTGCTTTGAATGCTTGGTTCTATTGCGAAATGACTCCATGTTGTTGTTTTGATACCGCCACTCTTCCATGAACATAAGTTTTACCGTATATATAAAGTCATTTTATTTTATAAAATGTTGGCTTTTCAAGAAGAAATTGTGGTTTTATTTTGAAAGAAATATTTCTGAAAGCTGCCATTTTTCTATAATGATCCTGAAAATGAAACATAGTGACATATTTCTCTGCTAAAAAATGTCCTCATGCTGTAGCTACGATGAATTCATTATATTGGAAAAAATTATGTGGCCACCATTTGGAAAGAAAAAAAAATGTTTGCTAAAAAAACATGCTTCTTTCTTTGTATTTCGTTAAAAATTCATGTCTGATGTACTTTGAACGGGCCATGCCTCCATGTTGTTGTTTTGCAATGTAATTCTGTAAATTTGTGGCTTCAACTGCTGTATGCTGAGATTTCTTTTAAAATATTAATGTCATTCTTTTAAAATCTAGATCTGGGTATGAACGTAAAAAATGAAAACACCTACCCAGAAATGCTTGTTGTTCTTTATATGTTGCTTCTCTATTAATCTGCATTTGGCTGGATGAAAACATGATTCTATTAAAAAAATAAAAAGTCCTTTTTATACTAGAACCATGACCATCTGTAATGGTGTTTCCTCTCTTTTTTGGCATCAAAACTATCTTCCTGTACATCTTGCTCCAAATCATTTATTCATTTCCTGTTGTTGTTTTAGTTTATAAGGTTTCAACTTGAGATTGTTGTCCCTTAAATAGACTTAGCTTGTCTATTTTAATTACGATGAAAGGTTTCATATCAGAAATAATATGTCACTTTAACATTATATATTTTCCCTAATTTTGACACATGTTAAAGTAATTATTCAAATGCATATGTCGGGCTCATACCCAAAGGGAGCCTCGGTTAGGGGCACACACACATTGAAATAATCATCTTCCTACACATGAAACAAACACATTAGCATAAATATTTCTTCTGTTACAAACACTTTCAGTACTCTGATGTTTTCTTCTTTAGATTCAGGACAACATTAAAATTGCAGCATAGGCATAGAGTAATTTTAAGGTAACCAACCATTTCTTAGATCCGTATTAGGATCTAACATCATTGTTTCTCAATATTGCAGGATTCAGGAGCCTATTGGGAGACTTGCAAAGACGGAATAGACTCGGGACTAGCCAATCACACCACTTATAACCATTCAAAGAAACAGACAATGACTGGTTAACCTTGACCTATCTCTTTCCTATTTTGTCTTTTAATTATGTTTTAATTTTGTAGGAGAAAAGATAAGCTATACTCACGGCTTGTGTGAGACTTTTAATTTGAATTGATCTGAATACATGCGTTTATGTTTTCAAATGAGTGAACTCAAAAAATATAATTTATCATTGTTCAATGCAAATGAAATGACCCTTTTTAGAATTTCACAATGTATTTTATCTTCGTTGTTTGCATATCAATAAATGAGGTCAATTTATTCAAAAATGTATCTTTTGTAGCAAAATGCTAGGGTAGTAAAATTTTGATAACAATAATATCATCTAGTCCACTAGCATATTCTCTTTAAATGAATGTATATTCTTTGTTCATTGGTATTTTCTATTGAATGAAAGAATATTCTTGTGCAATGTCAAAATATGTTGATTCCCTAAGAAATTATGCTAGAATCATTTTTCTCCATTTATTGGAATCTAGGAACTCTCTCTCTCTCTCTCTCTCTCTCTCTCTCTCTCTCTCTCTCTCTCTCTCTCTATATATATATATATATATATATAGGAGAACTAGTATTTAACCATTAGTGAGGTGTATGTAGCCACTAGTTTCCAATGAATGGTGATAACGGGTCACCACCGTGGGTGCATGGGCTCAAAAACTTACAAAAATATACAGTAGGTGTTAGGGCAATGCTGTCTCAACCTTAAAAAATTAAAATTTATTGTTAAGGGATTATTGTTGATACTTGATTTTGGGTGGTTGTTGGGGGGGATACCCCCCTTGTAGGCTTAGATCCCCTAACTAGCTGGGGGCCAGAGGCAGTGCACATCGATAGGGTTTTTAGGGGTAGTGCACTCCAAATAAAATTTAATATATAATTTTTCATTGTGAATATGGAGGCCTTGATGTATCTCATGTTAATCTAATTCATTAGGGAGATTTTTTTTCTTCAATTCTCAATTTAATAATAAAATTAAAATTTGAAACAATACTCAAAGTGGATTGTTATTTATAAAATTGAGTGAGAAGGTTCTTACCTATTAAAGATCTTAGAAAAACTATCTAAATCAGAAACTGGAAAAAAACTAGTCACAAAAGCAATAAAGCTACAGTCAATTAAATTACAAACTCAAAAACAGTAAAGCTATAGTAAATTAAATTACAAACTATTTTGAATTGGAGTTTTGGTTCTACTTATATAACATCCTCATCTTCTTAGATAGAATTTAATATTTCTTTGGTGAACTATGTAATTAAAGGATAAACCAAGGTATCCTAATTTGTATTTGTCCTCTAGTCCAAGTAGGAGGACATGTCACATTTTTGTAATTCCTTTAATAAGGAAAATAGATATTCCTCCTTAAGAGGATTTCTACACATGACACGCACTTAATGTGAATGTGGCACTCATTGGACATAGGAGTTACATGCAAACTCCTTCACTCATCTCTACTTAAGAGATGCTTCTCACACACTTCTTGGGTTGGTTCTCATGGGAATTCTTCTCTCTTCTTCTCTCATTCTCATTCTTGCTCTCATAATATTGTAATGAGCTTCTTTCTCAAGCTCTCTCTCTCCTTTTCTAGGCTTTGTGCCTCATTCATATTATTCACAAGGGGTTTTTTCTTGTTTTTTTCCCTTTCAAAATTCTTGTGTACTTGTCTTGGTCTTGGAGCATTTTGGGTGATCCTGGTGTTTGATCTTGAAGGAAAATCTCTCTCTCTCTCTCTCTCTCTCTCTCTCTCTCTCTCTCTCTCTGTATTTGGTAAAACTCTTCCTTTGCACTCTCTCAGGGATTCTTTCCTTATCTCATTTCCATTTTCTTTTATGTTTCTAACATTAGAAGGTGAAGACTTGTTAATGGAAAATTTATTTTTGCATTGAACACCTTTTCAAATAGATTCATTTTTACAACTAGAACTACTTGAACCACACAAGAAAGTGGTGGATCAGCTGAAATGCATTTGGAATAAGCCACATCATTAGAAACAACTGCTTTATCACCAAAAAAAATACAAAATATTTTCCGGTGATCATTATAGATTAAAGTGAATTGATAGAAATTAACAATCAAGGAATATTTCTGGGTAATCATTGCAGATTAAGAGGAGTCACTCCTCATTTCAAATAAGACATCTTCATGCTTGCTTCAAGGACTAAAACGGTGGTAATTTCTTTTTATAATACAATCACATCGATTAAATCCCTTTTTATCCTAGTATAAGCAATAAATCCAAAGAATTGAGTCTTCCTCTTGTTCCTTTCCATGAACTTTCCTCCCAACCTAAGAATTTGTATTGCATAATGTTTCTTCACAAATTTTGTGTGTAATCCTAGTGTGTGGTCTTCTTCATTATTATTTAAAGTTGATTTAAGATTAGCTTACATCGGCCTGTGTTTGGGATGTGTCCCTTCTATGAGAATGGGTCTATATTGGCGAGGAAGAAAAAAAATTTAATTGTATTTTGATTTGTAATTTATGTTTATTTATACATTTGAGTAGATTTAGTACTGGAGAATTTGTGCTCTTGGAATAAAGGTCATAATTTCAAAATTTACATAAGGTATATACTTATTTTTAGCACAATTAGATGCTTCTTACAAGAAATATGGGATAGTATGATATTAATATAAGTCACTTACAGATCTAAAAATAGATTTCTTTATTTGTGATATGGTTTAAATATCTCCTACCAAAAATATGAAATGGTCCCACATTACTCTAAACCATCTATAGATACAAAAAAAAATCATCTGTTATAAGAAAATCCATCTCCATTTCATATTCCCTGACTTTTAATTAATGTACTGTGACTTTTCCTCTCATGAATCTCTTTACAGTGAGAATTTCTATTTGTTATCTCTTCCTTTTTTCCAAAACATGTATGGATTTAAGCTAAGAGGAGCTCTTTTCTGGATGGCATTTGCAAAATGTTTTCAGAATTTTTCTCTAAGGCGAGAGCAAAGGAGAAGATAGGTCATTAAGAAAAATCATGCCAGGTAGGCAGATTTCAATCCCTATTTTTTAAATTTTAGCAAGTTCATTCGTTTTGCAATTCCAAGGTTGTGGAATTCGTTAGGGTGAACTTTTTTTTTCCTTTTCTTGTGTTCATACGAATTTCTCTATGGTTTGTAGTTGACTATTGGAGGATCTTATGAGAATGAAGCCTAATGTGACTCCTATACATTGTATAATTAAGGTCAGGGTTGTAATGTCTAAATTTTAGTAAGGATGAAATAGAACAAAAATAGTCAACATTTTTTTTATTAAAAACACAATAGTATGTATTCTATATTTATATATGTTCTCTCTTGTTACAATCAAAGTATAAGTTAAAAAATGTAATTAATATTAGCTATTTTAAGGTAGCATATATATTACTACAATACATTTTAAGTTAATATAATATATTAGGGGATGATTTATTTATATAAATAATTCATAACAATTTACAAGTATTAGTAACATGAAACAAATCAAACTAAAGATATCACCTAGGATATATAAGATCCAATTATATACAAGTAATAGGACATTTATACCTATCATCTAGTCATGCACATGCAATTCTAAGAAACATGTTTTTAGAATCTAATCTTGTTGAATCTAACCTAAATAGACCTAAGACATTCATATTTGCCTTTGGGAAGGTGCTTGAGCAATTTGGGAACATTTGGGGTTTAAGGGCTAGATAGGCAAGTGCCTAAACTTCTCAAATCTAAACCATTTGAAGATATAATACACTATTACCTAACCCTTTGCATCATGCCTACATGTTCTTTCTATTATACTATTACTAATACCATGCCTCCATGTTATTTCTCTATGCTGGAATAGTACTATGCCTCCATGTTCTTTCCCTATTCAAGAATGATGGAAATGGACCCATCCACCATCATCTCAAAAATATTCATTCCTTGTTGTTTGTAACAACACTCAACTCTTCCAATATCTTTAAAAATGGAATCAATCTCCAACTCCCCCAAACTCATCACATTCATTGATCACAAAACCATTACTCTATAAATGACCTTAATGGTCAGGCCTACAAGTATTAGGAAACCACTCCACTTGGAAAATTCCTCACACCTCTCAAACACTCTACTCCATCTCAACCAAACTATTATCTGCAACTTTTGATTGTATACTTTTCCCAAGTCTGTCCATCCACCTTTCCTTGACTGATTACATACCCTTTGTTTGATCACACACTCTTCTTCTTGTCCCTATTGCAACCCTTTGCATCTCAACCCCTTACAAAGGGCATTGAGAAATCATTTCCCTCTTAAATAAAAAAGTATTTTGGATCAATAAATGATTTGTGCTTGTTAAGATTGGGTTGACTTGAGATTCCTTACCAACATGAAGCCTAGCAATACTTTATTTTAGGACTTTTGAGTAAACTTTGCCCCTTTTTTAATTCTTTGATAAGTTATTTCCTTTCTCATAATTGGGATATTAGTGATCATAAGTTTATATTGTAGTTATTTCTAGATAATACAAAAAGATGATGGTAGATAAATGATCATGTGCATTAAGGTTGGGACCATGGAGGGAATAGCCACTTTATAGGAACCCTGTGGTAGAGGGGAAAATGTTGATGAAAATGATGATTATTTGGTGTTCCTATTCACTAACAAAGATAACTAAACAAGGTTGAATTTTATTAAATATTTATGCACCAAATATTTGTATTTTATGTGTTGAGTTCAAGATCCTTAGAAACTCTCGAAAGGAGTGGGGCTTGATAATGGTTGAGGTTTTCAACACCCTCTTTTATCATTTAAAGAAAAAGGAAGGGTCGTGTGATTTCTTGGATTGTATGGAGGATGTTGTATATTTATTATCAAGGAGTGGTTTGGTGGACATAATATGTACACTTGAAAGGAAATTTAAAAGAATGTGGCAACACAAAGTTCAAGGCATAGAAATGTTGAATGTTGTATGTGTAACAACCGAACCCTTCTAACATTATTAAGTATAAAATAAAGTTTTTATCAACGAATAGGGCAATTGAAAACAACTAACTCTCATTTCCAAAGTACATGAAAAGAACTACAATTAACATTTCAAATATAGTTACTAATTGCTTTTTAGGATATGCACAAATTGGAATTGTTGAAAAGGCTCTAGAAACTTACAATCAAATGCAATTGGTGGATGTAAAGCCAAACTCCACAACTTATGCCAATGTACTCCTTGCGTGTATTTAACTGAGAGCTTGGGTAATTTAGCAGGTTAGTCTTTGAAGTGTACAATATAAATGAATGATAAATAATATTGTGATTACCAATATGCTACACACAAAAATATTCAAAAGGTGTTCATGGCAAAAGTGAAAAATATAATTCACAAAAACAACCCACCTTCATCTAGAGTGTAGGAGAAAATGTAAAGAACCAAAAGGCATGCTAGTAGTAGCAGAGGAATGAGGTGGACTATCTTCTCTCTACTGCAACCCAACTTAGATTTCTTATCAAATTTCTCTTCTCCCTCCACTTCTACCCTTTATTTCTCTTTTGCGCAGACTCTCAAACCTAATTTACAGAGACCGGTCTAGATCTATGAATTGCTAATCAAATTTAACACTTCATAAAAGCTACAAGAATTCTTCATAGATGCCAAAAGAACCTAACATCAAACAATTAAACATAAATCAATGCTAAAATATTGGAAGTGGGTTTACACCATCAAACAAACAAAACAACCAAATGAGCCTCCAGAAAATGTTTTAACTATTTTCTATGACAACAACAAAGACATGAAAAATGTCCAAAATATGATCATGAAAAAAAGGAACAAGAATAACATCATTGGGAAGATGATAATAGAGATCTTGAAGATTAAGATGATTCTCTTAATTTGTATAGTTTATCCTCCCAACATAAAAACTTATTGTTTACTAACAGTTCCATCTAGTTTCAAATGGTGTTTAAATTGAATGACACCTACCAAAATATTTTCATATATGTATCTTTTGTAAACAAAAGGAAAAGAAAAGTATGCATATGCAAGTGAACTTCTTCAAAAATATGTTTTGATCAATATCATTGAGAAGTTATTTCTTATACATGAAGATGCATACCTACCACATATTGACACTAGCTTGTTGACGAGGAAGATCAACGAATGAAGAAATGGATGCAAATGATTTACATGTAAGATAAGGCAAATATAATGTGTAAGGAAATTATAAGGCGTACAAACATGCAAATCATCTATCAATATTGAAAAGTACATCGACCTTCAATTCAAAATCATAAGCAAATGCATAAGATCACTCCTATGATACATTAAATCAGTGATAAACTATTCAAAATTCACACAGTGGAAACTAGCAATGTCTATCATAAATTTGCAATTATGTCATAGGAAAAGAAGAGATTCATGAAGCCATAATGTATGTTATTCATATGAGGGCTGAGATCACATGTTACTGTTACAAACATAGTAATGGAGTAATCATATACTAGAAAGAATAGAACAAGAACATATGTCAGAATAGTGAAATCAAAGCATGGGTGCAGTTATTCCTTTTAAAAGATCACAGTTCATTTTACTTAGAAGTAGCAGTAATAGTTGCATAAGATGAAGATGCTGGAGAAATTTAATGGTGTCAAGGAATTGAGGTGAAATGGAGAACAATAGAAGCAACATGTAAAATGGCAATATCTATCTCATTATTAGAGCAAAATTCATGCAAAGATAATAGACATCAAAGTTAGGAAAGTCATGTATAAGGAGTAATAACAGTGTTCCTTAGGCATATAAATTCTAGTGTATCTCATGAAGGACATTGAAAGATGTTGTACACAAGTCCAAACAAAGCAATGAGCAACAAATAGTAAAATAGAAAAGCCTTGAATAGAATAGGAATAGTCATAAAGTTGTATATTGGCAGTAAATACAATATGAAAGATAGAATTCCATAATGTTGTTTGGGTAGATGAAAAGACCAAATGTAGTGGATGTGATCTACAGTTGGTGTGTGTAGGAAGTAGATGCAAGAATTTGATGCAGGAGCATCAAAACAAGGATGGAATCACTAGGGGTCACTTATGGGCCTAAAGAGGTTTGAAGATGAACAAGGACCATTAAGGTCACTTTTGTTTTTAATAAGACCAATAAGGTCATTTTGAAATGTTCTCATGGCCAATAGAGCCATTTTAGTTGAGTCATTTTAGTTTAGTTTTGTATCCTTGTGTCTCATGCTGCCCAAGTTGGCTAATAAGGACTATAAGGGTTTTGGGGTCATTTGAAGGAGTTAGCAAATAGTTGTCGAGTTAAAAACTATGTTGTCAAGTTGACAACATCCTTAACCAATGTAAATGAACCGATATGGGTACAAACCGGTATGGGTACAATCAATTTAATATGGTTGCAGTCGGGTTTGAAACTACTCTTTGGAAATTAGGAAGGAAGTTTGAGGGATGTTGTCGGTTTATTTGGACTTGGAAGAGGGATCCAAGAGTGAGTGGGATCTAGTGAAGTGTTTGTACCTAGGAACGGGTACTGATCCATGTAGAATAGGACTAGTAGGCGTGTTTGACCATTAAATCTACATTGGTTTAGTTTGAGCTTCACTTGGTTCCGAGAATATTTTAATATTATCTACTTAACAAGGCCTACCACATGAAGGTAGAAGTTCATTTGGCCCCACCCCCTGCCTAAAATTAATATAAATTCCCCTTTAACAACTAACATTCATTCATTCATCCATTTATGAAATATAACATTCGATCATTATAATCACATAAAATTCATTAACAATTGGACATTCATAAATAATTCATTAACACATCATTCATCAACATTTAATAGCACAAAATTACATTCATTAAGACAATGCTATTTCATTATCAAAAAAGGTTTATTGCAATCATTTCTTTTTTGGTTTTTTCTTCAATTTTTTAATGTAACAACTAAGTGGAGCATCAATATCTTTTTCATTTCCCTCTTCTTGTGATCTCAATAAATGCCTCCTCCTGGGTGTAGGATGAGGAGGCTGGTGTGCAAAAGGGGGGTTCGCTACAATAACAACTAAATGGGTTAAATAAACAACAATTTATATTAGTGTTACAAGTATTTCATTAATTAAAAGAACATAACAATTGATCAAAAAAAATTAAAAGAACATAATAGAGATTCTATTTACCTGAAAATGCCACATCATATTCAATAACATTTTTCTCAGCACCAAAGTCAACATGGTGAAAACTCAGACCATCCTCCACTCGATCACCATAACATTCTGCATGCTCTAAAATATACATAAAAAAGGTTACACCAATTTCAATTTAAGATGTTAAATTATATTAATAATTACACAATTAAAATTTCAATAGCAAATGAATACCTCCATCACTATGATGCACATCAGGGTCTTCGTCGTGTGTAGGTTCTATGCTAGGATTATAAGGCTACATTGCAATGTCATGTGCATTGTTATCATTGTTTTCTTTTTAAAACAAAAATAGTCAATTTATGTTCAAAATTAACATCAAATAGATTATTTTTCAAGTATTCAATTTGAAATATTTTTCAGTTGGCCTACTTAGTTGTGTGTGAACTGATGCAGAAGAATGTTGGGTTTGGCCACAGGAATCTTGGCGTAGGCATTTAACCACGACTTTATAGCCTTGCTTGAAGGAAATATTTTTTCTTCTTCCGTGGGCGCTACATTAAATTCTGAGCCCTATTTTTTTGGCTTAATATCGTCAATTATGCAGGTACTGTTTCATTAAACAAAATTGTTTGCAATTTATAAAAAAATTTCTTCAAAATTTTATTTACTGCTACTTACAATTTGTGCTTGAAGTTTCAGATAACCACCAGAACCAATTTTGTGTTGGCCATGTTTTTCTAGTCTGGCCTTTGTAGCCTTTGATATGTCCTGCAGTCTATAAAAAGTTTGGAATATGTTAGATTATATAAATATAAAGATCACTAATTAGTGCATAATTACATTCTACTTAATACTATCGCATACCTTTTATTCTCATTTAGTGGTGTAATTCCTCTTTGACTTTGTGATTTCTCCTTTACATCCAAAATAAATTCCCTCCACTGCTTCTCTAGAATCATGGGAGGACGCTCGTACTTTGGGTTGTTCACTAGATTTCTTATGTATGTGTCCCTCACAGTCTTTAGATGGTTGCAAGCTCTCTAAAGAACTTTGGTGATGTCAAAAATGTTACTTCCAAAGAGCTCTAAATATTTTATGAGCTGATCTTTTAACTTTTTCTCTTGTAAATTCCACCTTTTAAGAAAAAAACAAAATTGTTAGATAAAAAAATTAACTGAAGTTGCATACCATGAATATAGTACAAGAAATGGATGAAAGGAAAAATATTCTAGCAATGATACGAAATCAAAGTAGTGGGATAGAGTTAGTTCACATATGATGTTCCACCTTGTACGTATGGTGGGCCTGAATAGCGATAATGTAATCTCATTAAAATATCATTCCCTGCAAAAACATCATGGGATCATCAATCCAAAATGAGTTATGATTAAGTAAATTAAAATTAGAATATAAATAATAATAATTTTAAAGTACCTCGAAGCTTAGGTAATTTTAAAGGAATCGTATCTTCATCGGTCAACAACAATGATGTCTGCAATTTTCCCATACTAGCAACATGGGTAGATCCAGGAAACAATGGTGAATTATCATCAGTATTGGTCTGTGTATCCTAAGGAGGTGTATCTTCTACTGCACAAAATTAATCCACTATGAAATGCACCCAAGATTAAAGTACAAATAAAATCATAATTAACACATAACCGAATATAGAAAAACAAGGATCTACTAGTTGTAGATGGTGCAAATGTGGATGTTTGCATGCTCCTTGTTGCCGACATTGCAATCAGCAATGACATCGGATTGTTGGTTCTCGTAGGAGGAGGTGTCTGCACTTCATGACATGAACAATACATTGCTAGCAAAGACATGCATGAGTTTTCATAGTAGTTGGAGTTGTGTTTGTCTCATCATTCCGAACATAACGTATAAAAAGGCAGTCATAATCATTCAACAACATCAAATTGGAATATTTTTTTTCTTTAATCCAGTTCAAGTCTGCTCTATAAGAGAAAATTTCCTTCAGGCATTACCAATTGCAAGTAATTGAATTTCATATCAGAGATGAAACTATGATGGATTGCACGGGTTGGTTGAAAAGACAGGCATATACAAAGTTTGAAGCAATAAAATCATGTTTTAATTATGCAATTCTCTGATTTTTCATAAATACAGTCACTTTCCTTAACTTGTATGCCACCTTAACATATTTGTTTTGAAATCTCATCAATTGGAGGTGTTAGAGTTATGAAATAAATTTCATTTAGTGGTGGAATCAATCCATTTGGAGTTTCATAGAGAGAGAACTCTGCATTTCATTGAAAATATTTAAAACCCTCTTTTAGGGTAACCCGAGAGAGTAGAAATGTAATTTCTTTAATGTTGCACATTGAATAAGGAAACTTCATGAGGGGGCATGATGGAGGACACCTTGTAGACTACCTCTTTTTATTTTGAGAGAAGTATGCATTGAATGCACATGCCATGGAGTCAAAAGACTGATTGGTTTGTCAGAGAGAGGAAGGAGAGTTGACTGTCACAGTCAGAAGTTTGAGTGTTTTGTCCATAATTATAGTGAGTTTGGGCCATGGAGGCTTGAGGGGGATGAAGATATGTGTGTCTACCACAAGTAGGATTCTTGAGGGGGCCAGAGGATCCCATATGGAAGTTGCAGAAATCAAAATTGTAGGGTTTGGTATGACTGTCCCAGAATGACAGAATTATGGTAAGTTGATTTGTTTTGTGTAAGAGTCTAAGTGTAATGGATCAGTGGATTGGAATGGGTATGGGCAGAGTATAGAAGAGTTTAGAATGATGTTAGGGTGTCTTGTGTATACTTAGGTCATTTACTTTGTATGCCTCATACTATAGGATTATGATTCTTGTCATGATCTTACTATGTCCTAGGGTTTCATCATGTCTTTATAACAAGGGTTTCATCATTATATGTTTACCAATTTCATTTTTGCATTTAATAAACTCTCTAGCTTCATAGAATTTTTATTGCTTCTCTATTGTTTGGAAAGTAGTTTTCATTGCACACAATCCTTGACATGTTTTGGGATTCATCAAAAATTCTTAGATTGTATCAAAGCCTTCAAATCTACAATTCCCTTCAATCTTTTGAATAATTTTGACTAATATCTTTCAAACCCTAACCCGTGAGCAAAACCCTAAGCTGTGATAACGGCTGGAATGTTTAGAGCAAGAGGGATTTGAAGAGGACTTATTTCTTCAGTGCCCCAAGTATATGAAGAAGCATGTGAACAGTTCTAACTATAAAGGGGTTAATGAAAAATTTGTTGATGAGCTTGAGGAGTCAAAGATGCAAATATATTGCTTTTTCGATAGTCTCTATTTATGAACTGTAATGGGAAACAATTGTCAACCTTTCCTTTGAGAAATCAATGGGTCCTTTACATGGGCAAGGTGGTAGTGCTCAATGTTTTTGTAGATGTAGACTTCATCAGGGTAGTGGCAAGAAGATATGATACTCAATCCAAAAGTCTACTAGCAGGGAATGGAGCCCCCATAATCTCTTTCACAAAGTCATACATTTCTGATGTATTTGACCTTAGTAGAGTTGTACACAAGGCTATCAAATTTGATGCCTTCAAAAAGAACTAACAAACTCATCAATGTCTACAGGTCTGTGCAAATTGAGGGCTAGGATGGGAAACCATGTGGATTATGTGTTTGGAGGAGTCTTACAGCATTGAAACATTTGAAGACTATTTCATCAAGACACATCATTCACTCTGTCAGATTGTGGGTGAAGACGCAAAGCAAAACATACTAATTCAAATAATGTTCATGTCTACAGATATTTAAGATTATATTGTGAACGTACATATTGACTTTGCCTCTTTCTTGACAGACAAAATGCGCAAGAAAATGGAGGCCATTAGAGTCAATGATAAAAATTTCAGTTTAAATGGTACTCTCTTATGTGTCATATGTTGTTATATGTTGTTAGGGGTCTATGGGATCAAACTTTGCATGTAAGAAAATATGTTGATAAGAAGAATCTTCTAGTCCAATGTTGGACTTATCTATAGGATAGAGATTGTTTGAGCTCCAACTTTATTATTTTTGAAGAATTCTTGTCAAAAAAGATTAAAGTTTATTGGCCTATTTTGGAGAAAACGGAAAGGATTCCAATGGAGATATCAGATTTTCTAAGACCATTTGATAGGGCTCCATAGTTAAGAATCAAACATAATCAGGGTGATTGGTACCTTCACTAGTATTCCACTTCATTCAAGACATATGGGTTCCCTTCTCAAGCCTCATTTGTTGACAATTTGTGTGCCAAGAATAGATATCATTTGGCGACTGAATAAATCAGATAAAACTCATTTGAGGAGCCAAAAGAAAGGATCTTTCTTTCCCACCTCTTTTAAAGGATGTGATTTTCAAGTGGCTAACAAAGACAATCTGGACCAAATAAACTCTTCACTGCAGAGGTGCAGAATGTCCCATGCTAGTCCAAGGAAAAACTTTGATCTGGAGGGATTCATTCATGAAGTAAGAATAAGTGTGAAGAATTCTCCTTTTCCCCATGAAATGGACTTTGATGAAGATGTGACAAGATATGCCCTCTCATTTGAAAAGGTGAGTAATAGAAGAAGAAAATGCAACAAACTTGTAAAAGCAGTGAAGGAGAAGATACAAAAATATCCAACTAAAAAATTTGACCTTCAAAGTTGCGCAATGTATGTTTGATGATTGTCCCAATCATGAAATTATAAGTTGCAGAGTCGTTGTGTTTAGGACAGTCAATTGTATTTGCAGTATAGACCAAGGGGGTCATTGGTATAGTTTATTTCATGAAGGAGTAAGGGTTACATAGGTGTTTGGGGTATAGGGGAACCTAAAGAGTCAATAAAAGTCTCAACCAAAAATTCTAGTGTGATTATATGTGGAAAGTCATAGTAAAGTAAATAATGTTGAAGCATGAAATATCAGTGAGGATGAATCCTTGCATTTGATTGTAGGATCTAGGTGAGTGGATCCAAGTTAGAGACCTTGAATGTGTTCCAAGGGAGAGTGTGTTGGGGAAGGATACAAGTTGGATAGGGTAGGTTGAAGACCCTAAAAGCCATTAGGGTGAACAGTTGGATTTTGGTGAAGGATCAAAGGCTAGTATGCCTTAGAGAGAAGATTTATCTCATGATGTGTGGGATGGTAGGTTACCATGTGGTAAGAAGTCAGAGTTGGGGCATGATTGGGAATGATGAACATAGTTCAAACTAAGGAGTGCTTGTCCAATGAAGTTTGTGAATGTTACAAAGAAAAAATTCATTGTAGCTTGTTAACTTAAGGATTATTTTACCTGAGGGACCTGCGCTAGTACCGACCTCACAATGTCCATGAGCAGGTGGTTGAGTATTCAAAAATTTCAGTAAGAAGAAAACATACATATTTTAGTTCCTGACATAAAATAGTATAAAATACAAACCTTTATTGAACTTTTGTTATAACTAAATATTCATTACTGCTTACCTCCAAACAAGGTGCTCTCTGTAGCAATTCATCTCTCTTTGTCTGCATCTCCTCATTTGGATCTAGAGGGAGAAGGAGGCCAAGAATTTTTGTATTGCTTTTTTTATGGTCTTTCTGGCCATCTTTATGGGGTTAGAGGTATATTTGATGTCATTATTGCATAATATTGTCACCTCCAAATCTACAACTAATGCCTCAGTTGTTACATGCACTTTTCCCTTTCCCTAAACATCAATTTTTGACAGGAATATAAGTAAAACTACCATAATAACTCCAAAACCTTAAAGAAAAGAATATTATAATATAATATTTTGCTTCTATCTAATTTTTACAATTACACTAAGGTTTACCTTCACTGAAGAAGGGGTGGGAGGAAAATCCCCGCCTCTGTCATGCGGTGGATCCATGTCGTCCTGTGGCAAAGAGTAAATATAAAAACTTCAACGAAATGAAAGCAATAGACTTAGCAAAAAAACTTATTAATAAAATAGTATATAGTCTTACCACCCCCATGATAGTAACTTTGTTTATATCTATGTGATTCAAATGGTAATCTATTAGCAGCTCTTCCCCTGCACTTATTGATTTTATCACACATACAAAAGTACAATTTCCCTCAAGTGCCTCAAATATGCAATTAGATCTCTTATTAGTTGACTCAGGTCACATACTATTTATAAAACCCACAATATTCCCTATTTTTTTGGCCTTCTATCAATGTACATAGAAAATCTTTTACTTTGATCATTTTCTTTTCATTGTATATAATTTGTTGACAGTGCATATCTATGCATACTTTTTTTTATATGGAGCAACCTGCATCCAATTATTGTAATTGTAACAAGGTCCGACAAACTCCATCAATTCAACAACTTTGTTGTAACAAAAACTTCAACGAAATGAAAGCAATAGACTTAGCAAAAAAACTTATTAATAAAATGGCATATAGTCTTACCACCCCCATGATAGTAACTTTGTTTGTATCTATGCGATTCAAATGGTAATCTATTAGCAGCTCTTCCCCTGCACTTATTGATTTTATCGCACATACAAAAATACAATTTCCCTCAAGTGCCTCGAATATGCAATTCGATCTCTTATTAGTTGACTCAGGTCACGTACTATTTACAAAACCCGCAATATTCCCTGTTTCTTTTGGTCTTCCGTCAATGTACATAGCAAATCTTTTACTTTGATCATTTTCTTTTCATTGTATATAATTTGTTGACAATGCATATCTACACATACTTTTTTTTATATCGAGCAACCTGCATCCAATTATTGTAATTGTAACAAGGTCCGACAAACTCCATCAATTCAACAACTTTGTTGTAACATACATTTATGACATCTTTGGAAAAATAGGCCAAACCATGTAATGACGATGGAGCTATATAATATATCCTCTTGTTAATACAAAAATTAGTCTTAATTGGAGGTAGTTCCTTGGGTACCTATTCTTTCTAAAGATGTGTGTACCTCAAGGTCATCTTAATGTCTCATTTGGTCTCCTCATCATGAGAACATGACCCCCCTTAAGCAAGGAAAAATTCCATGTGTTTATTAAATTTTCTTCTAATCTTCTGACCTCTAGTTGATCTCCCTATTTTAGGCCTACTACATGTCTCACTTTCGTCTTCTATTCCCGCATTTCCCTCACTTGAGGAAGATAAATCTAACAAGTACCTATTAGGTGGTTCCTACAGTCCATCAAATGAGAGATATAGTTGGTAAGGAGCGAGATATTTTGCTAAATGAGGGTAATATTGATGAAGTTGGCCCTAAAGTTGATGTTGAGGGTAGTATTGTTAAATCATGAGCAAATTAATACCTTATTATTAAACCACTCAATGAAGATGGGCGTAAAGAGAAAGCAAACAAATAATAAACTATTTTTATAGGGTGTATTGACTTATACCTGTCGATCCATGTCACTATGCAAGATCCTCATAAAATGGGTTAAATTTACTGCATATGTGAATCATTTATCTTAAGTTAGCTAAAAATTACATGATACATATGCTACAAATTACATAGAAGATAACATGAACAACGTGCATTCATCATAATCATTGTATATTTTTTAATTCCTTACCTTTACTTTATGTGTGCTATGCAGGATTGTCAACAAAAGGGGTGACGATGTCTGTAGTCAATTCCATGTTTTCACAAAGGGTGACAATCACACAAAATATATATATATATATATATATA
>MU226231.1:276787-323445 GCA_018584345.1 Thuja plicata
TATATATATATAATATCTGCATAGTTAAACACGAACGAACAATATGTTAACAGGGAGCCTTTATATAAGGGCTTGTATGTCTTCTCAAGTATAGGTAAATCAAGGTCATCTTCATCATCGTGATCAGTTGCGCCAGTAGTATCATCTTCAGTCATGTTCTTTGGCACATGATCAATTACAACAATACCATCATCTTCAATTGTGTTCTCTATTGTATGATTATCTTCTTCCATGGGATCATTATCTTCTCCTTCGATATTCGCACCTCCATGTTCCTCCACTTGGAAATTCACATTCTCCGGATTGTTATGGTCCATAACATGTAACCCAGGGTGGTTGACCTATATCAAAATGATGACCTTAAAATTAATCATGACCATGATCTCATCATCAATTGATTTCTTATGTTTATAAATTGTTAAAATAATATATTGAAATACTTACCAATGAACAAAAATCGTGTCCCCCTTCAATGTGACCATGCTTCCTACAATGTTTCTCAGTTGTTTTGACTAGAAGTCTTCGAATCTTTAAGCCCTTGCAATTTTTGCAGGGACAATAACATTTTGCATCACCTTTTTCTTTTGAACTTAGACCACAATTTAGCAATTGTCTCCTTATTTTGTTCTGGGTTCATACTGTCAGTCATAGTCTTTCTTCACAGGAAAATATTCGAGCTATAATTATACCAAAAAAATTATCTCACATACTATGAATTAAGATATTAATGTTGTCATCTGTCAAATATTAACATACTAGCATTAGTAGTATCTTGTATAAAATCAAGTATAAATCTATTAAATAGATTTTGACTGCAAAGCATTGTACATTTAATCTAATCATGATTCATATTTGATGGGAATGCTAAGAAAATTACTTATTGAATTATATAATCATTCTCTAAAATTTTGAATGGATCCACACACACATTACATATAGACTTCCCCAACACTTCTACATTCCCCCCAACACATAACACACGATCCAACTTGGTCTACAAACAATACTAATTGTTCATTGTTTCTTCAGACAGTTAACTTGCAACTTTAAAAGACAAATAAAAAAACAGGTGAAAGACAAAGTGAGAAGTGCTTGAATTGATGTTAGAGAATAATTTGATCGGGAAGAAAGGGATTTACAACAGTACCCAACACTCACACCAACCAATAGTCATAAAAAAGATTGCCTTTTACAAACATGTTTACATAACAATTTTGTTACTGTCATGCCAATGGGCATCTGTGCATTTAGCAAGTCAAATTGCAAATTTACATTAGCAAAAGTTGAGTCATAGTACTGTCCATCCTTGGGTCCAACTACCATGAAAATTGAGCGAACTAATGAGACCAATAATGTCAATATCATTGTGTCAGGGATTTTTGAAATATTTGTTGGTGTGGTTCCTATCTTAGAAAAAGAAAATAAAATGCACAACTATCAATTACCTATGACAATGTGTTTTACCACTTAGAAATTCAAATCAAGTTCTTTAAAATCTCATCTAAAGTGGAAGGCATTCTTAGCCAAACTTATAGACTTGAATTTAACAATCTTGTGAAGAGAAGTGTTGCAATGCTTATCATGGGAGGTGAAGACAAATACACTATGTCTTTCTTGTTATCTACTGATTGCAGATATTGTAAATATTCCCTGACCTCTTCTTTTAAGGGATTTAATGTAAATGGGATGAAGGCATTCAATGCAGAATGTACCAGCAAGAATAACAATAGTGGTATGGTGTGTCGAAGGTGAACTTCATTAAAATTATTCAAATTAATACTACGGTTGATTTAGATTGTAAATTATTTTGTAGATGTTCGAACAATGAAGAATAAAGGAAGGTTGACTCTTAAAGTCAATGTAGAAGCATATAGAAAAGTGTAAGAGTGTTTACATGTTTGTTGAGTTTTTAATAAAAAAATATTGGATTGCACTACACAGTTTGTGTCTTCTCCCAAAGTTTTGTATCAATATAAATTTGATCCATTTGTTCAACTCTTTGATCCAATTGGGCTATGTATTTTGATACTTTAGGCAAATAAGTATCCAAAATTTAAAGGGAAGATTTTGTTAATGTTTCAAATTAGATGTTCTCATCTTAACAAGTTAGTTAATAAATCTGACTACAACTTTAAGTAATAAAACATATTTTTGTATTAAATTCAAATAAGATTTCAAAGAATAACAGTCTTAAATATCTCCTTATATTCTTGTATATTATGATATTGGATTTTGCAATATGATCTGAAATGTTGATGTTAAAAAAAATACACAATCAAATTCAGAAGTAACTAACAGATAATCTAATAGATTGTGAAAATATGATAAAATTGAAGGAAAACAATTATAGAAAATAGCTGAAAGAAAATTACATCGCACTAGATAATACAGAGAGTAACAAGTAACAATTACAATACAACAACAACAGACATTACATAGAAGAAACAAGATGAACCATGTTGCATAGATCTACATAGCAATTGTTATGAAAAGAATGGAAAATCACAGTAGGAACAACAAATACAAGACCAGATCACTGTGAAATTCACTTGTTTTGAAAAGGCCATGAAAACAAGGTCCAAGATAATAAAACTCGAAACATGAGACTACAAGTGATAGGGCTCCCATTAAAAGTGACAGTTAAGACAATAAAAACAAAATAAATGACATTATGTATGATGTCTGACATTTAAGAAGGTATATATTAAGAATACGAGTTCTAAATCCATGACTATCATAGTAAAGGTAAAGACAGTGAAATGTTGTTGATGACACAAAGATATTCAAAAGATAGCCAATAAGTCATGGATAAAAATGGTATTCTAAATATATAGAAGGTAGTGAACACATCCAATCAATCAAGACCTTCATGAACCATAACTGATTGAATGTTTAAAGATGTTAAGTTGATGATCACCAAGCTGCATAAAGTTGATGCAAGACATTAAATTAGTTAATGTATTGTATTGTCATTGATGTCAACTTGATATAATCTAATTGGTTATATATAGTGTCAAAGACTTCAAAGAACCAGAGAGATAAAGATTATGCTATTAGTAATGCATAAAAGTTCAATATGCACTAAGTGACAACAAACACTGACAGACAGTGCACCCCGACGGACAAAAGAAACCCGAGAGAAAAGTCACAATGATACCCGAACAAGAAACCCGAGCAAGAATTACTAACAAGCAGAACCACTGTGTTACCCGACGGAAAGACAACCCCGACGAACAAAAAACCATGATGGGCAGAGATGCCCGAGGACAACTGAAGTCAAGACCAAAGCTAATAAGGAGTTAAACACCGAAAAGAACTGAATTTCATAAACGACAAAAGACTTAGCTAACAAGAGCTAAATATGGAATTAACTGGTTGATAACATTGTTTTCATCGACAAGTTAAAAGCCAGAGACAAGCGAAAGTTTTAAAGTTGTTTTATTCTAATTGTCAAAGAGAAATCTACGGGATAAAACTGAAGTAACGCTTTAAAGCAAGAAATGCGAGAATTGCCGATCACGCCAAGAACAAGAAATGTCAAAGACTTAGAAACGGTGAAATTATGTCTATAAAGTGACAAGCTAATTCATTGTGAATTAGGGGTGAATAGAGAAGAGAATGTTAGAGAGAATATTGGTGAAGAAAGACTTCATACAGTCCTAATCAATCAAGCTAAAGAATAGAGCTAACATTTTTTGCGAACACTGAGCAATAGAGAAGCACAGCATCACCGAGGAGAAAGAAGTGGAGCAAAGGTATTGAAAGGATACATTGATCAGAAAAGTATTATGAGCTTACAATATATCTGAACATCTGCAAGATTAAGTTATTTATATGAACAGATCATATAATGTTTCAGTTTAACCATTGATTTAGAAAGTATCTTAACCGAGCAGTATCTAACAATCTTTTATATATTGAGATACATCCCAAGGAGTATCAAAAGGTTAATTCATGAAGATAGCATAGTGAAATGTCAGATATCAAGTGATTAATTGTTAGTGATAAATCATCTAACAAGGTCACACTTAACATTGTGTTTGTAACCTTTAACAAGGTTGGCTCTTCACCGAGATCACTTCAAAAAAGTGAAAATTTTGGGTTACCGGTCCCAAGTGGTTTTTCCCTTAACAAGGTTTCCACGTTAAAAATTCATGTGTCAAATGTGTTTATGAGTCATTGCTTTGATGTTTTGCTTTACACATTACTAAAACATGATTGATCGGTAAACACTAAGTTATTTACTGTATGTCGGTAAATGATAGACTGCTAATCGGTAAAGATAAAGAATAAGGTTTAACGATGAACTCCGAACAACAGTTATTTGATAAGATTATTTCAAGGCATACATCTTGTGGGACTAAAGATAACTTGAGGTTTATATTTGAGATATAAAGTTTTGTGGTTATTTTATTGGAATATTTTTTAGGCCACTAATTCACCCCACACCTCTCAGTTATTCTAACAATTGGTATCAGAGCTTGTGTGCTTAGAAGGAAGGTTTCAAGACCTAAGCAAAAGATCACAAGATGAACAAACGAGATGTGCCTAAGTTGAACAAGGACAACTTTGCATCATAGCAAAGCAGGATAAGACTCCACCTATCAGGTATTAGAAATGATGTTACTCAATACTTGGATACTGAATATGTGTTGCCTACAGGACCTCACACACTTAATCAATTAAGAGAAAAACATGAGCACAATTATATGGTGATAGAACTTGTTTCCTCACTCTCTGATGCTGAATTTGAAGATGTAAAAACCTGCACCTCTTCAAAACAAATGTGGGATAAATTGAAGCTAGTACATGGAGGAGATGCTAATGTACTAAAAGCTAAGGCAGAAAGCTTAAGAGGTAAATTTGATGACCTAAGAATGAAAGAAGGAGAAGACATCACTAAGTATAGCTGCAGAATTAAAGAGGCAGTCAATGCTATCCAAGGAGTTGGTGGTGTACTTGAAGAAGAAACAATGGTAAGTAAAATCCAAAGAACCTTATTGTTTGTTTATACTATTAGAGTATCTGCTATACAAGAAATGAGGGCAGTAGCAAACAACAATGTCACTCTAGATGGTTTGGTTGGTAGACTTATTTCATTTGAGATGAATAACTTTAACAACAGTGTCTTACCATCTATTGAGACTGCATTCAAATCTTCTTTGAAAATAAGTAAGTCAAGTCATAAACACACTATGAGAAATGATAGTGAAAGTGACAGTAATGACCAAGAAATTGATGAGATTGAAGCACTAATGGATAGAAGATTGCAGAGAGGCAAAGGTAGATACAAAGGTAAATTACCATTGATTTGTTTTGACTATAAAGAGATTTGACACTTTGTTGCTAGATGTCCTAACAAAAGAAAAGATGACAGAAGTAATGACAGATCATATGAAAAGAAGTTTGACAGAAGTGATAACAGAGATTACCGAAGCAACCGACAATCTAACAGAAGAGATACCCGAGACTACAAGGACAAAGGAAAGAAAGTGTGTTACCTGGCTGAGAACAGAGCTGGAGATATTGACACCGAATCTGATGAAGATATTGAGATGGTATTTGTGGCCATGAAAGATGATTCATACGAAGAGGAAAGGTATATTGAAACTGCACTCATATCTAAGGTTAGTAAGAATGATGTTTGGATTATAGATAGTGGCCGCACTCACCACATGACCAGTGATAAAGAAAAGTTTGAAACTTTTGAGTATTATAATGGTGGATCAGTAAGAATGGGTAATGACTCACCTTGTTCGATTGAAGGTAAAGGAGCCATAATGTTAAATAATCCGATCAGATGTGAAAATGCATACTGGGTAAAAGGAATTAACTATAATCTACTGAGTGTTTCACAACTGAATAACACAGGTCACCGAATTGCATTTGAGAACAAAAAGACAAAGATCTTTAATGAATCACGAAGGTTGATCAGAACTGGTGTTCACATACAAAAGGTAACCTATTCTATCTTGATGATATAAACACCACTTGTTTAATAGCTAGAAACGAAGACATGGTTGTGGCATAAAACATTATGTCATTTGAATTTTGACGACATGATTAAGATAAGCGATAAAAAGGAAAGTAAGAGGCTTGTCGAGCATGACAAAGCCCGACCATATCATGTGTAAGAATTGTCAAAAAAGTAAAATCAAAAAGTCTAGTTTCAAGAGCAAAACCCGTACATCTAATGCTATTCTAGAATTAGTCCATATTGATCTATGTGGACCCATGAGAACAAAGAGTTACTATGGTGATAGATATTTCATTCTCTTTGTTGATGATTACTCTAGAATGATGACAGTTATGTTCTTAAAAGAAAAATTGGAATCATTCAAGATGTTTAAATGGTATAAAGCTATTGTAGAAAAAAAAAGTGGTAAGGAACTAAAATGGTTAAGATCAGATAGAGGAGGAGAATTTGTTTCTGATGAATTCACTAACTTTTGCAATGAGCATGAAATTAAAAGACAGGTTTCTACACCAATGACACCACAACAAAACAGGATTGTTGAAAGAAGAAATCGATCCATTGTTGATTGTGCACGAACACTGATGATTGAGAAAGACATCACTCAAACATTCTAGATGGAATCTGTCAGTACTGTTGTCTACACATTGAACATAGTTCAATTGAAGAAAGACATCAAAAAAACACCTTATGAGCTATGGTATGGATACACACCCAGTGTAAGTTACTTCAGAATCTTTAGAAGTCAATGTTATATTTTCAAAGATGATAGAAATAGAAAGCTTGACTCCAAAAGTTAAGAAGAAATCTTTCTAGGGTATTACACCAAAATCAAGGCTTATAAATGTCTTAACAAGTCTTCTAACAAAATCATTGAAAGTGCAAATGTCAGAATAGATGAATATGCAGAGAAAAATGATGAGGAAAGCAGAAAAGAACCAGAATACTACAACAGGTTTGTTTACAATGAAGAACCTAACACTCTACCCGAGAAACAGAACATTGCACACGAGCATCAGGCTGCAAATATCAAAAATCAGGAAATTGCTCAAAATGATGTTCTGAGCGATGGAGATTAGAATGAAGGACATGATGATGATCAAAATGATGAACAAAGAGCTGAATCGATACTTTCCAAGTATGTCAGAAGACATCATCCACAGAACCAGATCATAGGAGACAAGAAGGATGGAATGAGAACAAGAAGTCACTGAACACTAGATGTTTAATTTGTGATTTTAAGTCTAAATCTATTAATACTGCACTTGAAAATAAAGAATGGGTCAGTGCTATGAATAAGGAAATAGAACAGATTGAGAAGAACATAACATGGACATTAGTACCTAGACCAGATGACAAGAATGTCATCGGTACCAAATGGATATTCAGAAACAAGTTGAATGAGAATGGAGAAGTCACAAGAAACAAAGAAAGATTAGTATGCAAGGGGTATGCACAAGAAGGTATTGACTATGGAGAAATCTTTTCACCCGTTGCTAGACTAGGAGTAAGAATTTTACTTGTTTGTGCTGCATTCAAAAGATTCAAGGTATAACAAATGGATGTCAAATCTGCATTCCTAAATGGAATACTAGAAGAAGAGGTATACATTGAACCATAAGGGTTTGTTGATCCTAACAAGAGAAACATGGTTTGTAGACTACACAAAGCCTTGTATGGATTGAAACAAGCATCTAGATCTTGGTATGAAAGACTTCACTCCTATCTCATAAGTATTGGATTTGTAAGAACAAGTGAAAATAGCAATCTGTATTTAAAGGAAGATACTGATGATAACATTTTGATTGCTGAAATATTTGTTGATGATACCATAGTTAGGGGTAATGATATATGTTACGCAAATCTTTTGGTAATGAAATGAGCAGAGTTTGAGATGTCAATGTTTGAGTAGATCAAACTTTCTTGGTCTATAGATTCTTCAATAGGATGCAGACATATATATCACACAATCCAAATACATCAAGGAAGTGCTTAAGATATTCAAGATGGAAGATTCCAAGCTAGTTGGAACACCTATGACAACTGGATGTAAGCTGACAAAGGAAGATAAGTCAAACGAGGTAAATCAGACTCTATACAGATCAATGATTGGCAAACTCATGTATGTTGTTCATACTAGACTAGATATAGCACATGCAATTGGAATAGTTGCAAGCTTCTCTGCTAATCCCAAAGAATCACACATGACTGTTGTCAAGAGAATTATGAGATATCTTAAGAATACCGAGGACTATGGCTTATGTAATAAAAGATAAGGAAAATTAGAACTTCAAGTCTATATAGATGTTGATTGGGCTGGAAACTTAGATGACAGAAGAGCACAACTGGAGGAGCATTTTTCATGAGTGACAGACTTGTCACATGGATAAGTAAGAAGCAAGGATACATCTCACAATCTACTGCAGAAGCAGAATATGTAGTTGTTGCTGCAAATTGCTCTAACATTGCATGGACCAAACAGTTACTAGAAGGTATGAATATGAAAATTCTTAAGCCAATGATTATCTATTGTGATAATACCAATGCAATAAACATTTCTAAGAATCTTGTCATGCATGCTAAGACTAAGCATACTGCAATCAAGTATCATTACTTAAGAGAACAAGTGCAAGAGAAAGAGGTGACACTAGAATATGTTCAATCCAAGGAACAATTAATTGATATATTTACAAAGCCATTGCCTAAAGATATATTTGAGTACCTGAGAAAGAGACTAGGGGTCCAACCCTTGTCTATTGGTCACTAAACTGACTAGGAGGCTGCATCAGCCTACACATAATCCAAAGATCAATCATGTTGATGCAAGCAAAGAGTTGGACTACAAAGATACATCAGTACACATAAAGGTACATATCTGCACCGAACACTAGTCATTGTATTGCTGATGGATAGGGAAATTCAAGGAGTATATTAAAAAAAGGGGAATGGATATACTTTGGCATTGTTGTCAAAGGGAGAGAAGATCCAAAAGGGAGAGATTATATCCATTTGAAATATCCATCATAATCATCCTTAAGAGAGAGATGACATAAGGGAGAGAGTATATCTAATGTTGTCAAAGGAAAAAGAGATGATCAAGGAAAGGAACAAACAAAGGGAGAGACACAATCAAAAGCTGTTATTTCTATATAGTGAAGGGATTGAAGATTGAAGAAATTACTCTGCAAGAAACAAATCTAAGCTATATGAGCTTACCGAGAGCCAGACATGTGTATTGGTTATAGAACAATAATTTTGGTAGATTTATGAACTACAACTGATATATTTCATATTATATTAGTAATAATGTAGTGTGTTGCCATCAATGTCAAAGGGAGAGATTGATGAACCATAACTGATTTAATGTTTGAAGATGTTAATTTGATGATCACCAAGCTGCAGAAAGTTTATGCAAGACATTAAATCAATTAATGTATTGTATTGTCATTGATATCAACTTGATATAATTTGATTGGTTATATACATAATGTCAAAGACTTCAAAGAACTAAAGAGATAAAGGTTATGTTATCAGTAATGCATAAAATTTCAGTATGCACTAAGTGGCAACAAACAGTGACGGACATTGCACCCCGACGGACAAGAGAAATCTGAGAGAAAAGTCACAGTAATACCCGAGCAAGCATTACCGATGAACAGAACCACAGTGTTACCCGACGGACAGACAACCCCGACGAACAATGATGCCCAAGGACAACTAAAGTCAACACCGAAGCTAAAAAAGAGTTAAACACCGAAAAGAACTGAATTTCATAAACGACAAAAGACTTAGCTAGCAGGAGCTAAATATGGAGTTAACTAGTTGATAACATTATTTTCATTGACAAGTTAAAAACCAAAGATAAGTGAAAGTTTTAAAGATGTTTTATTCCAATTGTCAAAGAGAAATCTACGGGATGTTTTTTTCTATTATAGTGATGAAGAAAAGGTGTCTATTTTATATTAAAAAAAAAAATCAATGGAGATCCAATACGCTAAAGAAAGGTTAATTTAGTGAAAATCACAATGGATTTTATTGCAAATGACAGTGGTACACTTGAAGAAAATAGATACTTTATAGAAATCAGGCATGTTTGACAGTCATATATCCTTGAAGCTCAAAACATGATGTCAAGACAATGGTTCAAAGTGAGCTTATCTGGATGTTTCAATATCATTGACTTAACAATATAATCCACAATCAATATCCTAGATGGACAATGCTTTATACAAAGGTTGTATATAGAAATTCAAAGTATGGCTTTAAATAGTGCAGATTGTATTGATCTAGTGTTGATTATTGATAATATGTCGTTAATATAAAGCTATCAGATTATTTATTCATATGGTGGTCTAATTATAAATTGGAATAAGAGAGATAATATTTTATTATGGTCCTCAAGTTGATAAAGAGAAAAATTAAGTTGTATTCAATGCCCTCTTATAATTTTGATATTTATATTTATATCAGCTTTCTAGACCTGATTGTTTATGGTTCTTTATATCTTAATTCTCCATTTTATGTCCAATGTCTAGTGATGCCCCTTTAAATGGTTGTCTTCAATCAATCTATATATCCTTATTATTGAAGGGTTGTGTCTTTCCAATGACACACACCTTTCTTTTCATTAGATCACACTACTTCATAATGATAGCCATTATTACTCATTCTTCTAAGTTAATCGGGGGATTCTATGCTCCCCCTTAATGTGTTGATTGGTTAACTGGTATGTTAATGTTGATTAATATCAATCTGTTGTCTTACCAATAGTTCACATTCACTTATTGGGATAGTTCCTTCCCTTAACATACGTTGAAGGTAGAAGATGCCAACAAGTTATTTCATTCACAATAATATTCAAGTGATTAAAACTGATAAAGAGCCTAGCATTTATAACACGTTATCACCATAGATTTTGATCGTGGCACCAAAATTAAACACAATGTTTTGTTATTTGTTCGTCAAGTCCTTGGTTTGAATTCAACATTTACCCAAAAATTATTAAGTATAGGTTCATCTCCAAACCTCACCTATCATTATAAACTCCATGTTTCTCACTCGATCATCTTGAATTCAAACTTCACCTATCCCTTGATTGTTCACACCATCATGATCAAAAATTCATTTCTCTTGATAATGCTTGGAGCAATATTAAGTTTGAATTGGAATTTTTCAAGCCCTCTCGGGCTTGACCCAATTTACCTCTCTTTGCCTATGTTTCATGAATTGCACATTCACTAGTTGATTGTAATCAATCCCAACTTCATTCTTTCTTTTCCAAAACTTGAACACCACAGATTGTCTAATGCTTCAACTTGATGATCGAAGTTGAACACCACTCCGTACTACCTAAAGACCTAGGCTTACCCAAGACTTATACTTCTGAGATGTTGCCAATCTCCTCCTAAACTAACACCTACTAGCAACAAAAGTGAAAAGAGGGGGAGCCCATTTACAATGGGGCAATGGTGTGAAAAGGTCACAACACCACCATAAGATGAACTTTCCAATTATACAGTCCTAAACTTAATACTAGAAAATAAGACAACCTTATTAGTGCAACCAGTACTTGCAAAGAAGGGCACGTCTTGCATGGGAGTCAACACTACAAAAAATATATTGATTAATTTGTTTCAGTAACATTAAACCTATAACAATCCAAAAGTGAAACAAATATTGCAAGCAAATTTGGAAATTGCTCAAACAATGAATAACTTGCACCCGAAACTAAAACATTCAAATCATGAAAACCATTCCTTCGTGAAGCGCATTATCAATACCAATAAGGGACTACACAAAAAGCTAGGAGGATATTTTATTATTTTCCCAAGCTTCACAAATCCTAAGGGTTTTCATCTTCACTGAGAGAAGAAAACGAATGCACATTTTCTTTTTGAAAATGAAATAATTTTTAAAAATGACAGCTTTTCGAAAATATTCCTCTTATTTATAACTTATTTTGAAGAAATAAAATAATATTTATTTCTTTTAGACAAATATGCCTCAAAGTTGATAAAATAATTCATCTTGGAACCAACCATGTGCTTGAATTGTCTCAAAAATTAGGAAACAATGTTGCATCTACTTATAAATTCCTCCCTAACTCTAGGCCTTTGGACTCATTTTTTGACAATGCTTCGTTCTATGTTAATATCATGGCTTTATCCCTATTGTGGAGCTGGTCCATAATATCTACATGAATGTTTGTGGGCCTTGTGGAAGAAATGAAAATACCAATTTTTTTAATATTTCCAACTCCATGGAGGTAATTATCCAAGCTATCAGCAACCAAATTCACTCTATAGCATATGAATGTTGTAGGTCCTTGTTGGATAAAGGGAAAAGTAGTCATTGTCAGTCATTGCATACATGCAACACATAAGAGTATATGGCAAAGATTTTAGCTTTATAAGGGGCATCAAGATCCCCACAGAAATAGTATAATAATTGAAGTTGATTGTAAAATTATCATCACATGAACTCACAATTATGTCTACAACAAAGTCCTCCAGGTACATCAGAAATATGCCTAGTCTATAAGAAAATGCTCTACTCAAGAAATTTAGACTGCTCAATATTCAACACCAATGCAAGGTTGGTTAAAAAAAATGGCAGTCCCGTACGAAACCTATCTAACATTTTTTGGATATAAACTAAATGGTTACACTTTACTAGATATGTCACCTACCAATGGCAATACAAAAACATCCCAACCAAGAAACCTACAAAGGTGAGGCTCCTACCACAATGAATCATAGTAGTTAATAATTCTAACCTATATGCAAGGTCTAAACACCAGTATCTTTACACCTATTAACTTCTTGGGCAAAAAATAAAGAGCAATGAATTGTTCTCAGATTCTTCTCCCTACCAAAAAACCCCAAACACTCATCAAAGTAACCTTACAAACAATACAATCAACTTAACATGGTTGGCATTGCCTTGGACTGAGATGGTTACCCATGACGTATAGTAGAATTATGAGGTGATCATCGTTGGATGTTATCGGCAATATCATAAGATCGGTTTGTTCCGAGGGAGTAACGTTAGGGTTGGTCCATTTCAAGTTGGATGTTGGTCAATCTCAAGTTGGTTCTAGGCGACACCATGCTTTTTAGAATCTTCTGAATCGGTATTCTCAATGATATGACCAAATTCTTCAATAACTTTGAATTTCTCGTTAATAGGTTTGCTTTATAATATTCTTCTGATATCATCGTTCCTGGTTTGGGCGTGGCACTATTGTAGTGATGGAGCCTAGGGTTTTGATTGACAAAAGTAGCAAGGGAAAAGATCATACCATGCGTAATGAGGAAGTCAAATCGATCATCAAATCAAATGGAAACACATGTAAAAAAACCAAACATCAAATGATCCAAACTAAATCGAACATCAAATCAAATGGAATCACCACTTACAGCTGGTGTCGATGAAGGTGTTTCGCATGCCCTCCTTCAGCTCTGCTTTGCGGTGTAACAAAATGAAATGAAATGAAACCTTTTTTTTTAACTTATGCCTGTGTTGGTCAGAATTACGACCACATGTCATGGTCGTTGTAATTCCGACAAACACGGGAATGGATTAAAAAAAATCAAAGTTTCCCTTATATAATCCGACCAAGAAAAACCATTTTAATGCTCGGTCGAAAATGTTGGTCGAAAATTAGGGTAAAATGTACTAGAACTGGAGCCCAAGATAAGGTCGCCCAGCTAGGTATCCTCCCAAAACTAGGTGTCCTTGTCATTGCCAACCTCCCAAGCGAACCCCTTCTTCAAAGTGCTCCTACGTTTGAGAATACTGTCTGAGGGTGGTCATCCTCCATGTAAAGTTTGTAGAAGCGGCCCCTGTCGAGATATTTGGCTTCCATAATTTTGCAGTAGTCAGCAGAACCTATGACCATAGTTCAGGCCACTTTAATAAGCAACACTCTATTTAGGTTATTAATTTTTGTAATACAAGGCCACCAAGAGACTTGGGTGAGCATACTTTGTCCCAGCAGACCAGAGGGAGATTCTTTTTTTCCTCACAGCCAGACCAGAGGAAGGTGCACTGGATTTTCTCAAGTTTTTCAGCCATGGATCCCGAAATTTTGAAGATGGAGAGGAAATACACCGAGATTCCCTGCAGAGAAGCATAGAGTAATTGTAGTTTCCCAGCACTACTGAAGAGTTTGCTTTTCCATCCAGCAAGCTTCCTGTGGGTACGCTCGAGGATAGAGTTTCAAAAGTCATTTTTTACATCTTTAATTGTCAAAGGGAGGCCCACATAGGTTGTCGGGAGCGTGGCTGACTCGCAACCCAGAATGTCTTGAATTTTTCCTTGTATCAATTGATCAATTTTGAAGAGAAAGATCCTGCTTTTATGATAGTTAATGTGTTGACCAGAGGCAGAGGCATAGTCATCAAGAAGGGTATCCAACATTGAAGAGGTGCCAAAGAAAAAAGTGTCATTAACAAACTGCTGCAAAACCGATGGGGGGAGGCTGGTGGCAAGCTTAATTCCCTGAATTCTACCATTCTCGACCAGCTGCATCATATTGTGCCCAAGGACTTCAGCCAACAAGATGAAGAGGTAGGGGAGAGAGGATCACTCTGTCTCAGACCTTTAGCCAGGGAAAACTTGTCTCCCGGCTTGCCATTCATGAGAACCGAGAATCTGACTGTCTCAACACATTCCTTAATAATATTGATGAGAGATTGATTAAACCCAAAAGCAAAGAGCACCTTGTAAAGGAAGAGTCCGTTGACTTTTCCATAGGCTTTAGAGATATCAAGCTTGAGGGTCATACTTGCTGCTTTATTGTGGTCAATGGAGTGAAGAATTTCATGAGTAGTGATAGTTGCATCCATGATTTGTCGGCTTGGAACAAACCCCTTCTGGTTAGGACTGATAATCTTATTAAGCAAGGGTTTGATTCTATTAACCATGATCTTAGAGAGGATTTTGTAGAGGGTGTTGCACAGACTTATGGGTCTGAAATCCTCAATAGCAGTAGGGCCTTCAGTTTTGGAAACCAGGACAATGTATGTATCATTGAGATGTCGTAACAGCTTGCCCATTCTGATGAAATCTCTAGCTGCTCGAGTCCAATCAAGGCCCACAATATCCCAAAATTCCTGAAAAAATGTTGGGGGGAACCCATCTGGGTCAGGGGCTTTGTAGACACCCATAGAAAAAACTGCCCTTTTGACCTCATAGTCACAAACCCAAGAGAGGAGGTCATTGTCAACGTTAGTCACAATCCTTGGGAGCTGGGAGAGAAGTTGTTCTTGCGGGTCCTCCACATTCTCAAAGTTCATCTCAGAAATGAGGTGAGTGAAGTGCTCAGTAGCTATAGTACCTAAATGAGTGGTATCAGAGACCACCAACCCCACATTGTCCCTGAGGGTGCGGATAGAATTCCTTTTCTTATGCTTGTAAGCAGATATGTGGAAGAAAGCAGTATTGCGATCACCCTCCTCCAGCCACTGAGCATGTGATCCCTGCTTCCAAAAGACTTCCTCATTGGCCATGACTTCCTTCCAGTTCTTTCTAGTAGCTTCCTCAACCTTGTGAAGGTCTGGGGAGAGCTCACCAAAAGTCATCCGTTGTTGGAGGACCTCAAGCTTCCCAGAAAGATCCTTCTTGGTTTTGAAGATATCCCTAAAGTTGGTTTTGCTCCAGCCTTTGACAGCTCCCCTAATAATCTCAAGTATTTTTGCAACTCAGAACATAGTCGAACCCCTCACTGGGGTGGACCACCAATGCTTGACCTTGTCATGGAAGCCAGGGTGGGAAGCCCACATAATCTCGTATCTGAAGGGGGCCTGGGTAGGTCGCTAATTTTCCACCCATCTTAGCAAGAGTGGGTTGTGGTCCGAGGTTGTCCTAGGTAACGCAGTCAAAGAGGAAGCAACTACCAAGTCCCAAGAGGAGGAGACCAGGAAACAGTCAAGATAGATCTGGATGAGGTGAGGGCCCTTCATGTTATTGGTCCAAGTGAAGGGGTTACCAGCCATTTCCATATCATTAAGGTCATTATTGCTGACAAAGTTAGAAAAGTCTTCCATGACGTTAGTGTAGTCCATCAACCCTCCAAGCTTTTCAGAGGGGAACAGGGAGAGTTGAAGTTCCCTGCCACCATAATTTTGGAATCCTTAAGGGCTAGGAAACTGGGGGGATAGCTCATCCCATACCACTCTCCTCCTAGGGCGGGTGTTTGGGGTGTATAAATTAAAGCAGTGCCATTGTTCAGCCTTATTAGTGAAAGTAACCACAAGGTAGCACTGGGAGAAACTAATGGCATCCCTCGTAACATGTAAGGGATTCCATAGGGTGGCAATGCCCCCCGACGCCCCTGACGCCTCTGAGTAGAAGAAAAGGGCCCTCAGCCATGACCTCCCCACCAAAACCTCAAAATTATCATAAGTCATCTTTACCTCTTGTCGCAACAGAATGTTCACCCTATAGTCATTAATATATTGACTAAGAGCATATTGTTTATGAGGGTTGTTAATGCCCCTAATATTCCATGAAAGAAAAATCATTTCTTACCTTTTGGCTTAGGTCAAGGGCGAGTTACCTCCCTGCAACAATCTCACTTGCAACATTTTTCTGTCTTCTGGACCTTTTAGAATGTCTTTCACCTTTGCCTCAGCACCAACATCCATCTTCTTGTTCCTGGTTTTTCTCTGTTGAGTTTTCTAGTCAACCTCCTCCTCAACCGGCATGCCCAACACCTTAGTATCAAGGCGAGGTCAGGTGTGGCTATCGGGGAGAGCACACCCTGTAGGGGGCACACCACCAACCTACAAATTGATTCACCACAAGGGGAACCCAAAAGAGTTAACAAGGGATCCAAGGGATGTCAGCCTAAAATACCAACTACTTCTAGGGCCATCTTCTGTAGTGGACACATGATCTCTTCACCCGTGGTGGCAGTACCAGGCAGTATTTCTCCATCTTCGAGCCCAAAAGGAGTCGAGGCCGCAGTCGTCAAAGCAGGGGGATTTGCAAGGGGTTGCATCTCCCAAAGGGGTTTGGCTACAAGCCCCCATATCATTTACATCCACAATGGCCATGTTCTTCAGCTTGAGCTCCTCTTGGGGAGCCTTGGAGTTTGCCATCGTGCAACCTTTTGAATTACAAGTTTGGCAAAAGAGAGTGGCGTTCTCATAGACTATGGCCTGAGTCCAACGGCCAAGTTTGGATTTGAGGACTGCAAAGTTGGGTAGGGTTTTGTTGATCATTACATTGACACATAACCTAGCAAAAATCAGGCGTGAATTTGTTAGAGTAACCATATATGTGGAGATATAGTGCCCAAAAGAGTCCCCCAATCCACTTGAAGACCTGCTCGTCCCAAAACTCAAGAGGGAGGCCAGGTAAGCAGACCCAGACCGACGCCATTCTACTCAGCTCAGCAGATGGATCGAAGCCCGACTTCCACTTAGCAAGAGTGAGAAAATGTTTGCCATACAACCAAGAACCCGAGAGGACGAAGGAAAGATCCTTCGAATTAGTGAATCTGAAGAGGAACAAACCTCCCAGCATCGTCGAGACCACCATGCTTCCTTTGAGTTTCTATTGGGTTCCCACCCACTTCCTCACCATGTCAATGGTGGGTAGAAAGTTGAAGAATCTACCCATGATAGCCATGTTCAAATATGCCATGGTTTTCTCTCCAACAGAGTCTGAGAGGTTAATTTCAATTCCTTCCTCCGTGAGAGCAAAATCAGCCAAAGTACATTCCAGCATGCCCAGAGGGGCCCCCACAAGCGCACCTTTCCAGTCAGCCTTGGGGGCGAATTTGGCAAGGAATCCGAAGTACTTGCCAAAGAAGCCTTTGCAAGCTCAACAACCAATTCACCGGTAGTAAAATCCGGGAGAGGGTCCCCGGGCGGGGGGAGAAGGCTCCCCCACCAGGCAAGACCACCATTCAAAATTCAAAAAACTTGCAGCGTTGGAAAAGTTGCAGAGCAAACAATCTAGAAACCATTTGTTGTTAACAATACACATTAATAGGTTATGGAGCTGAAAAACTCACTTACCAACCAAAAAGTAATAATTATTATAAAATAAGTAATTCACATTTATATATTGAAGAATATTTTTGAAATCTAACATTAAAAAGCAAACTTTTAACAGAAAAAAACTATAAAAAAATGTTGCACAATTGCCTCTAGAAGCTTCATTTTCTGATTCTTATGTGAGTATGTTAAATGAAAATTAAGTTAAAACTTTAAAGAATATAATACAGGTAGAGATAATGATTATGGAAAAAATTTGGGCACCTGGACTCTCACATTCACATTCAATCTTTGTCTTCATCATATGAACAACATTTGCAATGGCCATATTAAAATGGCACCTGCAGACGACTCTACTCAACTCACAAAAAAATAAAAAAATTACTTATGATTTAGACCCCTTCCAGGTGTCGTAATTTAGCAGCTCAATCACATTAGGACACCATTACTGTAGATGCTTATGATCAACGACAAAAACAATAGTTGTAGACAAGCTCATCGAAAGATATAAAAAGTATCATGGAAAAGGATAGCTAAGAGTAAGGAACAAAAGTAATTTGAGAAAAATTTACTAACTAAATTTCTAGAAATAATACTTACAGATTTTGCTGATGTTTCTCTTCAATGACAGCGAGATAACCCAAACAAAGGAAAACCAAATTATTCTTTCAAAATCAACAATTAGAGATGAAAGTGTAATTATCAAACAGACCATACAAATCAGAAACTATACCAGCTAATAATTCATTCTGTAACACATTCGTCACATTCATAAGGAAAACTTTGCATTTCCTTGTTGAACACGCTAAATGGAAACTTTAACAAGTGATGTAATCGTACAATCAACTGCAATGAGCCCAAATGTTTGTTTTTTCAATCTTACATTGCAGTAGTCAACAACAATAGAATGGACCAGGGCAGGAAGTTGGTGATAAATATTTGTTACATTCCACTCCATTGTCTTGTGGTGGATGTCCAAACCCCATTCGATATCCTAAAATCCTGGGATTCATCAAGACCAAGTTTCTTTGGCGCATCCTGTCAGATTGAATCACAGCATGGTGAAGAGTTCCTGACCGAGGATTCACTAGATATCGTCATGTGCATCTGTGACAACATAAAATCTTCCAAACTTTCCTCCAATGGCTTTCTTGCCGAATCCGAGGCCACAGTCAGCGAGTATCTTTCTGTTATGTCACCAGTTCGAGTGGCACCGCTAGCAGTCATCAATAGGGTTTCCCGCCCGGCCGGAAAAATAGCCTAACTCTCACTTGGAACTGTTAATTTCTCTGCAAAGTTCAAACAAATAGACGAACAAGAATAAAATCATCTGCATACAAACCAAAAGAATCTTTTCATCTGTGAAAAAAAGAACAATCTTGATTCTTCTGAAAAAAACAAGAAACAATCTTGATTCTTCCGTGAAAAAACAAAATGATGGCAAGAAGGGCATCCTTATTTTCTGCACGGGCATTTTGTCTCGCGCTGCACTGATCCTTCCTCTCTCCACACCTGCTCTTTTTGCCTCTCCATCAAATCTCGCCTTCAAATGTGGCCTGCAGATTTTGAAACTAATATTTTTCAAATTAATTAAGCGGGAGAGATTTTAAAATTTTTGTATTTCAAATTAATTGAGCGGTAGAGATTTTATAAATTTCGTATGGCACGGACCAAACGTCCGTCAAATCCTCCGTTTAGAAATGTATGTAGTGGATGTATATCATGTTATGACATATATATACATGTTTTTTGCTGTTGAAAACCTATGTCTCTAATGAAACACTGAATACCATAAGTTAACCTCTTCCATTCTCTCAGGGAACTTTTTTATTCACTGTGGTAGAAAGATTCTTAAAGAATGCATAAAGAATTTAATTTGCATGGGTTCTTGTGGCCTAAGACTACTCATAATGACTTCACAAATGAGCTCTTCTAGAAAATCCTCATTCGCATATAGTTTTGTATATATTCAAAATTTTAAAGTATATTATAGGAAAGCATCTGATACTCTGTTATTGTGCACATATAGCCTACTGGGTATTTGAATGTATTAAGAGCCACATTTACCCAATCCTCCACATCTACAAGACAAACACATTAACAGTTAACAATCCTCGAACAGCTCTATTAACAACATTATTAAAGCACGCAAGAATGGTTCCTCAATTTTATCCACTTCATCATCAGATATAACCCAAACATTTGGTGGATAGAATCTACTTGAAATATTGTTTTTCAATGCACCTAAAAACAAAATATCAATGATAGAATTCACCATCATCCATTCAGGATATCCAGACCCCCTTTTAGCACAATCACATAAGAATGGCAAAAGGAATTCCATGGCATTGCCTCCAGGCCACCTCCAAGTGCACAAAACCTCTAATGCCAACCAAATTCTAGAGGAAGGTTTTTTGTTACAAATCTGATTGCTCATGTGCTCCACTGTGATCTGGGAGGTTTTTGTCAGTGAACCAATAAACAATGTATCTTTACCAATGATGGAACCAATCCTCTCCACGAACATTACAGACCTCATAGGCAAAGCTTTCTCTAATAATGTCCACAAAATCTATCAGTAGATAATCCAGACTGAAACTGAGAAACAATAACAATTATCTAATTCTACAATTCGCAGATCTCAAATTGTGGTTTTCTGAGTACATAACACCCCAATAGATATCAAATATTTTACGGCACTGATAAAATTATGTTAAATAGATATCCAATGTACAGAAGATTATGCAAGTTAACCATAAAGCTACTAAAGCTAAAACATCTTTCATGGACCAATATGGCAAAAGAGATTATCACAATGACATAAAATCAATCACATATATGCACCAGAGTTGAATATTATCTTTGGAGCTTATCATCAATTAATGGTTACTAGAAAAACACAGATTTTTGGAGTGAAATGGAAGCATGTCGAAATTCTTCACCCACACAAAGAATGGATGCTGCTAGAAGCATAATCCTTTACTACTCATCTGTTAGTACACAAACTAAGGAAGCTGTCCCTTACAAAACAAAGCTGTTGGTTGTAATCCCTTTGAAGCTCTTAAAAAAAGTAGATGACTGATGAGGGAGGAAATAAAAATTGAATTTAGGCAAACCTCCTTGTGTTAGAAGTAACATATCTCCCTTTTCAAGCCTAACAGAAAACCATGCAGTTACTTCAGTTTCAGAAAAGAATTTTGACAATTACTATGCCAAGAGGTATAACCTACAATGGCAGCATGGGTGAAGCATTTAATGCTGTGAATGTAAAAATAAAAAGTGAGAGAAAAACTATTTAGAGCTGACACTAATTTTTTATATATAAATAAGTACAATTATTATATTTATACTAAAACGAAACTATTAAAAAGTAAATTTTAAGTATCTTATATTTACAACATTTTTTGAGTGAAACCAAAATTTTATCAAAATAATGAATGGTGGTTTTTCCAAACCTAAAATTAAATATTGTTACATACAAAAATAAAACAAGTATATTGCCAAAAATAGCTTTTCAAATAAAAAACAAAGTAAACAATACAGATCAAATAGAATAATTCTTAAATAAAAGTTAAGATTAGCATGTCCATGCATGTATGTAGTAAATAAAATTAAAACCAAATCACTCTTAAATAAATAATATAACTCAAGATTAATGCCTCTCAGCATTGATCAGATAGATGTATTTAAGATATCCATACTAGTCTTTGATTCAATTAGAAGATCTTTTTGACAATTGTGGCAAAGCAGAACTGCATTCTGCAGTTGTGCTTGAAGTAAGGACAACTTCTACTCTAGAAATATCAATAAAATCCTCATGGGAAACTAGATCAAGAACAGTATACTTTGGTAGGTCATTAATGTCATTTAGTGAAAATGGGTAGCAAACATATAAGTTCATGGAAAACAGTAAGTACCTTCTCTAAGAAATTTATTCAAGGGTCACTTATATATATATATTAGTTTTATAATTTTATTCATGCAGCATGCAGCATGCCCGATTTTTAGGTATCATGTAGCTTCTTTCATCAATTTACATGACTGCAACGTTATTTTTTCATCTCAGCCATGGATTTTAGATATTTGGAAATATCTCTATTCCTTTTCGGTCAAATTCTAAATATCTATTATCTTTCTGTATGTATCAAGCTTTGTGTGGTATTTTTGAATTTTTAATCCTGTATAAAGTTGAATTTTCAGTCTTTGTACAGAATAGAACTAGTAGCATGTTCATGTGAGTCTAAAATAAAACCCACTCTTTATGGTAATAGGATTCTATGAATATACCTCAAGCCTCGTGTATATAATTGCCATCAACATGTCCAAGAATCAACTAATGACACTGTATTACCTTATATTGAATTTCCTTCAATTCAACCCTCCATTGTCATTTCGGGAAAGTGTAAAAGTCAAACTATGCAGATTAACAAGAAATTTTTAGATGAGGTCTTTCTGCATAGGCTTTTGAAATTAGTATCTCCAAAGTTGAACCTCCATGCTAGTCAAGGTGTACTCAAGAACATCATCTAAAAATTTGATTGCAGCCTATCAATCCCATTCATTGAATTCTAGGATAAGTTTAACTCCAATAAAAAATGTGTGAACAATTTAAGACTTAATGCAATCTATGAGAGATGTTATGAATCAGGTTACAGTACAGATCTACATCAAAATTAATGCATAGGTTCAGGAATTATTGTTCAGGATGTCTTGCTTACTTTTTGCATTTGTTGTCAACTTTTTTAAATGTTGTTAAAATGCTAGTTGGGGACGGTTAGATGTTGCAAACTGACTGTATAGGCATAAATAGGTCTACATTGTACGGCCCAAGGGTTGGTTGTTCACATTTTTTCAAGTTGGAGCAATTAAAACACATTAATTTCTGCATCCTCCTAACATTTTTGCTCCTCTTGCTTTGTACGGATCTGTATGGATTTGTACTGGTACGAGACTGATTGTGATTGATGGACAACTGAGTTACCTTTCATTTGAAGTTGGCTTGGTGTAATTTCATCAAGTTTCAAGGGAGTTTTTGTTTTTGTGTAGACTGGTCCAAACCCTAGGTAGGGTAACCAGTGAGCAGGAAAAATGCACGTCTTTGCATTCCAACAGTGAAAAACTCTAAAACTTGGTGAAATGGTGTGTAACATAATGTATTTTGATATTCCAAGCCTGTAGGGGTTGGTGTGGAAGGTTGCACGGGTGAGGCTACAATGCTGGACTGATATCTTCATGTATTAGTCAAACAAAGAGAACAAACTTGAAGAACTTACATTATAAGAGACAAGAGACTGATTGGCTTTGTGATTGGTGTTAAGAACATGTGTGAAGGACCCTACTATCCAAGTAATGTGGTTAGAGATTTTAGGAAAGAGGAAGTATAGGTGCATCTATGACTATCCTAAGTGAAACCGCTGTCACAGTCATGGTTTACCAGTAATATTTGTTAGAAAACAGTGTCTCAGTGCAAGGTGTGGATATTGGAAATCCAAAGGACTGTTCATAGACCTTGAGTACGGTCCTCTAAGTCCAAAGTAAGAAGGTTTGAGGTATAGATGCTTTGATTTGGCCTTGTGGTCATCAATGGGTGTTGTTCCAATTTGAGAAGTCTTTGAGATTAATAATTTTGGAACTGTGGTATTGTTGAGCCAACACTTAGGTCTTAACCTTGTCTTCACAAATCATGACCAGTTGCTACGATGCTTGACTCTGTCCTCATGATGATGGTTCAAGTCATGTTAGTTGCCCAAGCCTAGGAGCCCAAGTCTAGAAGGATGGAGTATGTGACCATTGTCTTTGTATGTTAAAACTATTTGCATGCCCCTACCTCGGCATCAAATTGGTATCAGAGCAAAGGTTAGTCAGAAGAGGGAAAAGTTGAAGTCAAGAGAAGAAAGGATGTCCCCAAAAGGGAATCCAGTTGCCAAAAAAGTGAGCGAGTTGAAGAGGAAACATGCAAGAGAGATGAGGGAGTGGACAAAAATACTTGAAGTCGGGCTTGTTGCAGTTGAAACAAGTCTAAGAAGAGGAGTGGTCACAAGAGATTTAAGAGACTCAGACGAAGGGGAGGATGAAGACTCCCAAGAAGGGTCCCAAGAAGAGTTAGATCCTAATGACTTGAAACTAGCAAAGCTACTGAAGGCAGTCAAAGGAGAAGGTCTCAAAATAAAGATGGATCTACCAAATGTATGGAGGAAACTTGGACAATGAGGAACTCCAAGATTGGATAGGAGAACTAGACAGCTATTTTGAGTATAAAGATGTACCAGAGGAACAAAGAGTGAAGTTGGCAAAGACAAAATTGAAGGGTCATCATGCCTTACTTTGGTGGGACTATGTGCAAGGTGAAAGAAGGAAGAAGGGCAAATCCAAAATCACATCTTGGGATAGGATGGTTGCCAAACTCACAGACAAATTCCTACCTGGTGATTATGTCATTCAGCTATACAAAGAACTTCAAAATCTTAAGCAAAAAGACATGGATGTGAAGGCCTATACAGAGGAGTTCTACAAATTGAGTCTAAGGGCAAGCCACACGGAAGACGATGTGGAATATGGCAAGATACATCAATGGGTTGAGATACAACCTACAAGATGAATTAAGTCTCACAAGTCTAAGAATAGTGAACAAGTGCTATCAGTTGGCAATAAAGGCTGAAGATAAATTGAAGGGAAGGCAAGAGAAACAAAGTAGAGGTAGGGGAAGGAAAAAATTCAGAGGAAGAGGGACATTTTCTGGTAGAGGACAGTCCCAAAAGTCTCAAGGAGAGACGACTCATTCTCAAGAACAAAATTCAGATTCAAGGGGCATCTTTAGAGGAAGAAGACGCGACAATAGGGGCAGATTTGGAGGGCAAAGATGAGGATCAAGTGGATTCACCGGGAAATCAAGCATGGCAATGTCTTGAAAATCAATCCACCACTTCATTTGGAGGAGAAAGAAGAAATCAGTTTGCACAAGGAGAGGATAGTTAAAGTGTGAATTCCCCATCACACAATGTTGATCCAGAAGTTGGTGAGTCTCTGATGGTGAGAAGGACCTTGATCAAAGTGCCCATGGAGAAGGACCATCACAAAGAAAATCACTGTTCAAGACCACATGTAAAAGCCAAGGGAAATGTTGTAGAGTTGTGAATGATTCTGGTAGTACTGATAATTTGGTTTCTCTTGAAAGGGTAGAGAAGTTAAAACTGAAAAGAATACCACATACCACCCCTTACAAGGTCTCCTTGTTGGATAAAGGGCAGCAAGTACTAGTAAATGAACAAAGTTGGGTAGAATTCCACATAGAGAGATATAAGGATAAAGTTTTGTTTGACATCATCCCCATGGATGTTTTCCATCTACTACTTGGTAGACCATGGCAATATGATAGGAATGCAAAACATGATGGTAGGAAAAACAACTATGTCATACAGAAGGATGGGGTCTCATTCACTCTCACACCATTGCGGGATGAAGAAAAAACAACACAAGTAGGGTCTAGTGTAATGTTGGTAGGTGAAAAAGAGTTTTTAAAAACCACGAAAAAATAGGGAGAAGGTTTTGCAATCATGATCAGAACCAAGGACTGTCATAAAAGCAGCCAAGATTGACAATTTACTTGTAGAGATCCATGGGTTGTTGAACAAGTATGATGACATTGTGGTAGATGAAATTCCAAACTCTCTACCACCAATGAGGGATATTAGCCATCATAAAGACTTCATACCAAGGGCTAACCTACCTAATAAAGTAGCCTATAAGATGACCCCACAACAGAATGAAGAGATTAAGAGACAAGTCCAAGAATTGCTTGATAAGGGGTCGATCAAAGAGAGCCTTAGCCCTTGTGCGGTTACCAATGTCCTAGCACCCAAAAAGAATGGTGAATGCAGGATGTACATGGATTCTAGGGCCATCAACAAGATCACAATCAGATACAAGTTCCCAATACCAAGAATTGAAGATCTCATGGATTGCTTCAGTGGAGCCTACTTCTCTAAGATAGACTTAAAGAGTAGCTGCCATCAAATCAGAATTAGGTAAGGAGATGAAAGGAAAACAACATTCAAAACAAATGAAGGACTTTATAAATGGTTGATAATGCCTTTTGGCCTCTCCAATGCACCCAGTGCATTCATGAGGCTCATGAATGAGGTCCTGAAGTCTTTCATTGGTAAGTGTGTAATAGTTTATCTTGATGATATTATGGTTTTCAGATCTACTAAAGAGGAACACTTATGTCATTTGGATTTGGTGTTGAAAAGATTGTATGAAGAGAAACTAAAGATAAACTTGAAGAAATGTGAGTTTTTGAAAACATAGTTGGTGTATCTTGGTTTTGTGATCACCAAAGGAACACTCAAGATGGCTCCTAGCAAAGTTGAAGCCATTCTGAATTAGCCCACTCCAAAATCAGTTTTTGAGGTGAGAAGTTTCCAAGGTTTAGCAAGTTTTTATAGGAAATTCACGAGGGGTTTCTGTTATGTATGTGCTCCAATCACAGAAACTATAAAGGGGGATAAGAAGAAGCTTGTTTGGAAAAATCAGGCAGATAAGAAAATTTAGTATTTGAAGAAGAGGGTTGCAGAGCAGCCCATCCTTGCTTTGTCTGACTTCAATAAAGTGCTCGCTATAGAGTGTGATGCAAGTGGCTATGCCATAGGTGTTGTCTTGAACCAAGATAACAGACCGGTTGCCTTTTTCAGTGAGACACTCAATGAAGCCAAGAGGAAGTATTCATCTTATGACTTGGAGTTGTATGCCATGGTACAATCATTGAAAAAGTGGAGACATTATCTCTTTCCTAAAGAATTTATTGTTTATACTGGCAATCATGCTCTTCAATTTCTTAATAACCAAGACAAACTCATCCATAGATATATAAAGTGTGTGGAGCACTTACAAAGCTTCACTTTCACAATCAAGCACAAGAAGGGGCAGTCCAATAAGGTGGCTGATGCATTGAGGACATTACTGGTCCAAGAAATTCAGTTGCAAAGTGTAGGGGTTGAATTCCTCAAAGGTAAGTATGTTGATGATGATGACTTCAAAGACAATTATGCTTCTTGTAGTCATTTCAATGGAATATTTCATGAGAATTATGATTTTATGATTCAAGAAGGTTTATAGTTCAAAGGGGCTCAACTTTGTGTGCCCAAGTGCTCAATGAGAGATAAATTTGATTAAGGAAAAGCATAGTGGCAGCCTTGCAATTCATTTTGGTCTTGATAATACCTTGGAGCAGTTAAGCAGGCACTATTTTTGTATATTATCCCACCCCTGATAGGATATTTACTTTTCTAATTTTCGTTTGTCTCTGATTTGGGTTTTATATTTTTTGATATATTTGTAATGCTCGATACAGCAATATAATGCATCAAAATAGAAGATATTGCAATAATTATTTCAACTCCAAAAACTAGATCTTACATAGGGAATATACAGCTAAAAATTCCAGATTTTTATATCAGCTTAGATACTCGGTATTTTCACAAAATATCACCAACCCAGTTGATAAAATATCCCTTATTATCTAAATCAACAATACCCAGAAAATTTAGGAGTTACGATTTATGAACTTACAACTAAGATCTGCTTTGAAACCCTCTGCCATACATGGTTACCAGAATGAAGTATAAAGTTTGCAGCAGTCATGCAATAGAAAGAATATCATCAAACCCCATCCAATATATGGCAACAATTAAATCATCAAACCATTGAAATTTTTTATAGATTATCACTTCCAATCTGCACACTAATGATTTCCCACATGCCAATGAAGAAGGCACAACCAGCAATGAATAAATCTAATAATGCTTATCTTCAATAACTTTTGATCTGCTCTAAGTAACCTCTGAAAATGTTGATAAAACAACTTCAATCGAGCACAATGTGACTTCTGAGATAAAGCCACCAATTAGCAAACCTCAAATGATCTTTTACACCATCAGAAAGATTGAATCAAAGAGAAGTTGTGCTCTCCAAGACCAATTTGCAGCAAAACCCTAGGTCTCACCTCCAAAATGCCAAAGCACAAAGCCACGTGTTGAAAATGATCAATAATCCATAATGAGTTCAATTTGCTTTTTGAACCCTTTATAAACTTCTCAAGCTGGTTGATCCCTTCTAGAGACTACTTAATCATTTAATGTCATTTAAAATAATATTAAATGTGTGCACATGACTTTATTAAAAATATTTTAATATTTAACCTCCAAGTTATGACTAATTAATGCACTTTTAAAAATCACTTAAATGAGGGCCATGGCCCCATTGCACATAAAGTGATTTTAATAACTTATATTATAATTACATTTTATTAATAATTGCATAACTCTACAAATAATCATTATTTCTCAATTCTGTCTGAACCTGGAAAACAACCATTGTGACCACCATACACCCAACTGCCTTACTAAAAATAGTAAGGATCCCTCTTTCTCAACCCCTAACTTACTATAAATAGTTAGTCCTTGAATATCTGATCAACCCAAGGGTGCCAAGGATCGACACTGCAAACATAGCTCGTTCAAGTGCCCTGTTATAATTAGTAATCCTGACTTTTCCTGAAATAGTAACTTACTAAAATAGTAAGTGTGCCAAACTGAACCAAACGAAGAACAATCCTAAACACATGTGCATCTCCAAATCTGCCTCCTTCATGGCTTCCTCTTCAAGGCATCTGAGGTCATCATCAAGTTACTTTATCTCATTATCTGTGTATTGGTGGTTAGGCTCCCAAAAACTTTTGCAAGTGAAGCATAGACCTATAGTAAGTTACCAACTGGGACCCTATAATCATCAATCTTAGCCTATGAGGGCTAATAATAGGCTAATCAAATCATAAACCATATCATCCAAAAAAGGGTACATTACAGTGCATCCTCATTGAAATCGCTTGTCCCCAAGAAATCTCAGAATCAAGATAACACCCTAGTCCACGTGGATCCCAAGGGCAGAATTGTGTAATGTCTCTGCTGACACCAACTAGCTCCTATAACCCCAACACCAGAATAACTGACAGTACATGCCAAACCAAATCAATACCAACAATCGGTGTCACAAGAGGAGACAACTCAAAGGGAAGCAACTTGGAAGGTTGATAATGTTTACTTCCCAAAACTGTGCAAGGTGAACTGTCATACACGCTATCTAACACATGAACAATTGAACTATGAATCTGAAAGGGATCATGCACATGAGGATCAAAAGTAAAATTGTAAGCACTCCTTACTGTACAAACACCTAAAAACTCCCCAGTTAGCACTATCTGAAATCGCGAAGCACTGGAAGGATCCCAAACTCTAGATAGAAGTCTGCCGAGAAGAACATCCTCAGACTTATGTTGCTCAACTCTGAACTCAACTTCACCGTGCCAAAAGTGGTGAAGCTAATCAATGGGACCCACCCAAACTGTAGTGCTAACCCTTTCATCACTTGGGTCCCAAAGCCCACTAAACTCACATCCATCTGCTATGTGGAGGTACGAATCATTGATGGTATCTGCAACACCACAACTATCTCCAACCTCTACTAGACTCTCAAGGATGTGTTGTCCCTGCAAGTAATTCCCCACCAAAGATGGAGTCAAATACCTGCAACTACTGCTTCCATCTGATGAAGATGGTGAGTACCCATCCCACCAAGGATGGTACAACCTCGGAGCCAATCCACACCAATGCATCATCAAATCCTCTGAGTGTACATCAGGAAAGAAGTGATGAAAACTCCTCCCTATGCAATCACAATAAAAAGCTCCAACCTCATTCAATGGTTGACCGCCATAGTCATGGGATGAAATGATTGATTTGCTTCCAGGGAAGTGAAACAAATCAACATGAGAAGGGACCTCCCAACTAGATGATACTTTGCATATGTCCTGTGAAGATGGAGTGGTGTCATGAACTATCACACAACTCTCTGGCAAATCCACCTCTACATCACAAGAGCTACCAAAAATCTGCCCTACATCACCTGTCAAAGGACTAATCTCAGGAGAACTTGGTGCAACATGTGGTTCTCTACTACTCTCTACCGAAATACTCATCCCATCTGAGACTATCGCACCTATATCTTTGATGGATGTAGCCACATCCATCACCACAACCCGTGGATATAAAATCATCACCAACTGCCACTGTAGAAGACCGTACTATATCTGTAGTTGGTGAAGACTGTGCCAAACTCAACTCCACATAAAGCTCCTCAAATTGTGACTGCGACACCTGAAGGGTCAACTAGGCACTCTTCAATGAATCCATAGTCACCTCAAGCTCATAGGTGAGCTCATCGACCACCTCCTCCTTTCCCTTAAGAGCAACATAATAGATACCATCAAGCATGAGAAGATGATCTCTATCTGCCAATAACTATAAATAGTTACGTTTATTATTCTAATAGCTTTTCAAAGTGCATAGAACTCTGCCAGGGAAAGGCCACTATCACCGTAGTCATCCATCACTGGAGTACTTCAACCAAAGGTAGCCAGCATCTGACAAGCAACATCAAAATGCTCTATGGTTGTGGCAATCATGATATCATTAACCTTAAGTTGCCCAACCAAATCATGAGGACTCTGAAACTTATAATTCCCATGCAAGTGTTCTGACCCAGAATCTGCATTGTCATATGAGGTTGTATCCACATCACTCAACTCATGATAAGCAGCATCATATGTGCTATCAGCAGTGCACACATCAACAACTATGATACTGCTGCTATGTACCTCAAAAGATGGCTCAATTGGTAAGGTGGAAGTTGTTGTTTTGACAATCTCTTCGCACACTACCGCTTCCAATGTAACTACAAGTCCATCCAGCTCACGATCTTGGGATTCGATGCCACTAATTGAATTTTGTAACTTGTTTTCTAAGATCTGATATCAAGAATCAGACTTATTGTGGCATGAATCTGAATCATATAATTCATTTCTAGCACCCAAAACTTGAGTGTCAATACTAGGGAACTTCATACATCCATCTTTCACACATGGAATGACGGTTACCTCATGATAGTGCAAAGAATTCTGACTGCTGCTACAAAAATCAGAACTATTAGAGGTTGTACCCTCTGCACATTCCTCATATTTGACGCTTCCAACTTGCATGCCAACGTTGGTAGATCCTCCCACAACATTTTTGTCATTTACTAACACATCTACATGATTAAGCTCAATAGTTCGGCTCCAATGTAAATCAACATTTGTATAAGTCTCTTTAATCTCAATGGCTTCATCATGGGATCCTCCTTGTCCTTCCAAATGATGTAACTCATGAATCCGCATGCCAACGTCGGTAGATCCTTCCACAATATTTTTGTCATTTACTAACACATCTACATCATGATTAAGCTTAATAGTTTGGCTGCAATGTAAATCAACATTTGTACAAGTCTCTCTAATCTCAATGGCTTCATCATGGGTTCCTCTTTGTCCTTCCAAATGATGTAACTCATGAACCCCATCATCTTCATGCAACATGTGCATCTCCAAATCTGCCTCCTTGACGGCTTCCTCTTCAATGCATCTGAGGTCTTCCTCAAGATCCTTTGTCTCATTATCTATGCATTGGTGGTTAGGCTCCCAAAAAAATTTGCAAGTGAAGCATAGACCTTGTCTTCTCATTTCACTCATGGTCATTATGAGAGATCCTATAACCTGATCACTAAGCTTGGAAGTAGAACCACCTTCATAATCTGATTTAATAGCTCTACCATACCTGCTCACACTGTGCCCATGACTGAATGTTTTCCCTTCAGAAGAAATTGCCTCTTTATACACCCTCCAAATGTACTTTATTAGCCCAATCCTGTCAGGCCTCAAGATAGCAACAAATTTCAGAAAATTATTAAGGGAGTATTGTGCTTTGAAAGCATTCAACATATTCCGATAGTCCTCAAGGAGTTGAGGAGCTTCTTGTTCACATCTTTCCCTCATCTTGATGGACATCATGTTTGATCTCTTCCTTGGATTTCCCTACAATATGTAGTAACCCATAACTTGAACTTTCAAATCAAACCCCAACAGGGTGGCAGGAAACCGTTCTAATACCACTGTAAGTGTAATATCCCACCCTAATAGGATATTTACTTTTCTAATTTCCGCTTGTCTTTGATTTGAGTTTTATGTTTTTTGATATATTTGCAATGTTCGATATAGCAATATAATGCAGCAAAATAGAAGATATTGCAATAATTATTTCAACTCAAAAAATCGATATTACATATGGAATACAAAACTAAAAATTCCAAATTTTTATATCAGCTTAGATACTCAGTATTTTTTTTGTATGAACACAGTATAATGACCCTTTTTTACATCAGAGTATATATTGTATCAGTTACATCATAGGATACTCAGAGGCAGATCATAAATACAAAAACCAATAGGTAGATACAACTACCTATTGCTTAGCAAATTTAACCAGCATGATATCACCTATAAACCAATATACTTAGTTAACACAAAAAAAGAGCCAAAATTGGTGTCAAATATGAATCCATTGATCATCTCTGGGCTCCCTGTCCTGCATCCTTGTTTACCCTTGTTCTGTCATCAATACATAAGTTTTGAATAAACTGGTTCAGATTATCCAGTTCTCTGTCATTGAGCATGTCTTTGTGTATAGAGAAATATTGGCATGAAATAATGTCTTTTTTGTGGATCACTATTTGACCTTCCCGCATCAGCATCATGAATCTATCTTTGCAAATCTCCATAGCAGGTACAACCTGTGACATAATTTGGAAATGAATGAGTTTACATCCAAACTCAGTAAGTTGTCTCCTTTTCTTTTGAAAAATCTCTCCATTTCTGTCCTTCCAAAGAAACCAAAGAACCTCACATGTAAGAACAGACCAACCTTGCTGTCCCACGCAATGGGAGACCCAAAAAAGATGGCCCAGATTCCACGGGCATAGGGGTATTTCAAAAATAAATGCTCATAGGACTCGGGGACAGAACAGACACCACACATAATGGGACTACCAAGACCATGAGGTAAAGTGGAACCCACAGCAAGTTTCCTTAACAGTAAGAGCCATCTAAAACAAGACTTCTTAGACTCACAGGGAGAGTGCCATAAAAAATTAAAGACAAATTGCAATCTAGAAACCGACCACCCCAGCCCCCAGCCTTAGTTCACCCTGTCGAAAAGTGAGCAATCCTCTTTTAAGCATGGTGTATATCTGTTTAGTGTTAACTTTGAAAAAGTTGGTACCATCTTCCCATTTATTTCCCTGTAGAAAGTCTTTAGTATTCATAATCTGTCCAGGAAAGAATTTACCAACAGCTTTAGCAATAATAGTGAGTTTTTTTTTTAGTATTAGGGATATGATACTTATCAGATATTTCACCCCACTGTCCCAATCTATTGTCAATCATAATATCGTTAACCAGAGAGATACCATATTTGGACCAATTCTTTCTTGAGCAACTTTGTGTTAATGCTAGAGGTTTTCCATTGTATTCCACTCCCCACCAAATCGAACTGTCCAACACAGAATAGTGAGGAGACCCTCCACTGGCACCCCTAAATAGGATAAGTTTTCTAACTTGGGTCCAAGCCTTCCAAATAGATTGGAAGACACTGGATCCAAAAGTAGATAACTGAAAGTTCCCTAACACCTTGTCACATATGGGAACATTATCCCATTTTTCCCCCTTTTTACACCATATCTGCTAATGTTGTTCCTGATGAGAACCTTCCATGGTTCATTTCCTGAGAGTGCCTGAATAATCCATTTTGATGCCAGTGCCATCCCTTGGACCTTAAGATCCTTGATGCCCAGACCCCCTTGCTCCTTTGGTAGGCTACACCATTTCCATTTGACACAATGCCTCTTTTTATTTCCTAACCTGTCAGACCACAAGAAGTCTCTCGTGATCTTTTCCAGGCTATCACTTTGGTAGTTAGCAAACAGCCATGCAAATGAGAAGTATATGTGATGAGCAAATAGGACTTTTTGAACAACTTGTACTCTCCTAGCCAGTGAGAGAAGATGAGTTTGCCATTTTAGGTACTTCTTTTCAATTTTTGTTAGCAGCCACTGCCACATGTCTTTGAGAAAAGGTTCTATGAAGAATGGGATGCCCAGATATCTGATAATTGTATTGGGCCCTAGCCATTGCCATCCTTTGTCTACAATCTATCTCGGGGGGAAGAAGGCCATCCCAGTATAGAAGATTTGTGAGGGGCCACTTTAGATCCAGAGACCAAACAAAAGAATTGTAACCTATTATTCATATTATCAAAGTTGTCTTCCTGCATCTCTATAAATAGAGCTGTGTCATCTGCAAACTGAGCATTAAGTAGCTCTTCATCGTTAGGGAGGGTGATACCTTTCACTGGAGGGCCTAGTTGAGGAGTCCAAAGGATATAAAAAAGAGCATATGCTACTATTACAAACAATGCAGGGGCAATGGGACAGCCCTGTCTAATGGATCTTTGCAAGGTGATGTTATTAGATAGTTCACCATTAATCTCAATGACAGTGGAGGAGTCTTTGAGCAGGATGTTGATCCAGTTGGAGAAGTAATGGGGAAATCCAAAGGCCTGTAGCATGCCCAACACAAACGGCCATTCAATCCTGTCATATGCCTTTTCAAAATCTAACAAAACCATCATTGCATTTTGCCCATCATTTTTTACCCAGTGCATTGCTTCCCAACTGGTTATTAGGTTTTCAAGAATGAATCTTCCTTTGATAAACCTTGTTTGTGTGGGGGAGATGAACCCGTTAAGAAGCCCCACAATCCTTCCAGCTAGAACTTTAGCCACAATCTTATAGGATAGGTTCAGTAATGTAATAGGTCTCCAGTTTCTGACTTGTGTCTTGTCACCACCCTTGGGTAAAAGTTTAATCACCCCTCTGTTGATATCAGGACCTAGAGATCCACATTTATAGGCATCCTCATACAGAGCTAAGAGTTTAGAGCTGATCCATTCCCTATTATGCTTGTAGAATTCAGCAGGAAGGCCATCAGGGCCAGGGGATTTATCATTAGCAAGAGAGATAATTGCAGAGTCAATCTCTACAAGAGAGATAGGTTTGTCAAGTTCCAAGGCCTCAATATCAGATAGCTTCTTGGGGATCATCTTGATGCACTTTTCTAGATTGGAGGTATTGTCCTCATTATATTCCGAGGTAAATAGTTCTTTGTAAAAGCTAAAGAAAGCTTCTTTAATTGAGTTCTGGTCATTAGACATATTACCATTAGTCTGGATACCTTAAATCAGTTCCCTTTTATGTTTGGCTCTAATAATGTTAAAGAAATATTTTGTACCTTTGTCCCCATCTTTCATCCAATTCATCTTGGCTCTAGTCTTCTGACCCTTGATTTTTTACTGAAGAACTTTTCTCAGTTGATCTTTGACCCATACAATCTACTCTTCCAATCGAGTATCAGATCCCTTGGATTGAAGGTCCATCTCAATGTTATTTAGAGAGCTCTGTAACATTTGTTCCTCCTTAGATCTATCCATGGCTTGTTTCTTACCAATAATCTGATATAACTTCCTCCATGAATCCACCAGTGAGGTCCACATCTCCTTGGGATTCAGCCCTTGGTTGCACAACTTACAGAGATAGGTGACCATTTTGATAGCCTCATCATTATCTGTATCCTTGAGTAGGGAGGTATTGAGTTTGAAGTTCCCATTTTGAGTTCTCCTAAATCCATTATCTGAGCTAAGTTCCATAGATACTGCTGCATACATAGGGTGATGATCAGACATAGATGATGGGGAGACAGATACAGGGGAATGTCCATCTTGCTTTTCAACAGTGAATATAGATTGTTCAACATATATTCTATCCAAGCGACAATATACCCTGTGTTTCCATCTTTGATTGTTACACCAGGTATACCAAATGTCTGCAAAGGATCCTTTCTTAAGAGCTAGAGGGTCTGCAATCCTGAACTTCCTCTTAAAATTGGACCAAAAGAACAGTTCATTCCCTTTCCAATTCTACACATGCCCTCCTGTTTTATCCTCCTTGTATTCTACCATGTTAAAGTCTCCAGCAGATATCAAGTGGGCCTTGGGTAACCCAGTAGAGAGCCAATCCCATAATGAGGCACGTTCTCTGTAATCATTGGGAGCATAGATATTGCAGATCCCAATTGTAATGTCCTTATCCTGCAGAATGACCCAAATCATAGTTGAAAATCTCCCGATTATATCTCCGATATCGCGATATATCGCGCTACACAAACTGAAACGATATTATCTCCATTAATATCGCTGACGATATTTCCAATATAGCGCAGCGATTTTTACCTAAAAATATTGCGATTTTTGGCCATTTTTACTCAAAAATCTCGCCGCTTATAACACAAGTTAAAAACAAATGCTTTTTAAAAATTTAGGGATTTTTTTAAAGTTGTTAAGGCGTCAGGATTAGGTTATTTTTTTGGGGGATTAGGTGCAGTCTATATATATTTCTAGTTTTCATTGATATATTCAGAACTTTTCTTGACTTGTTTTTTGGTATATGATAATGATGCTATGTTTTCTACTAAGTTCTAAATTCTAATTGCTATTTATTTAACTCAAAACTTTGATTAATATATGATGAATATCTCAAATCAGTATATATTCTACAAATTTGGTGTTTATGTGTGTGTTTTTAAGAATATTTTAAAAAATTACATATTTTCAAATGTTCAATAAAAGTGCCGATTTATTGCCGATATTTTTGCCGAGAACGAGATTTTCAAAAAATTTGGGTCCGCCGAGACCGATATTTTCAACCTTGACCCAAATAGCTCTATGACAGGGAGAGGAGCCACTAGAGATAATCTTCTCATTCCTCTAAAGTCCAACAAGAATGGCAACTTCTACTTTACCCCTAGGATGGTTAGAGTGGAGGCCAGTAGATTGATCCCAGAGAAATTTTAAAATGGTATATGCTTGAAAGCCAACAATCTTTATTTCTTGGAGGTAAATGATATCTTTTTGTTGGAGATTATTGCACCATTTCCTGACCATATATTTCCTATTAGACATTTCGAGGCCTCTCACATTCCAACTATGTATGTGCATCATTTAGATATCTGGTTTTTTGGGGTTATAGAGTCTATTAAAGCAGTCAAGTAAGTCTTTTCCCAACTTTTTATCATTCGAGAGAGATTGTCTTTCAATAGTTTTCCTCTTTTTCTTTAGATTTTTATTGGTCACTTCAATAAAGGGTTCTTCATCAACTGGGTCAGTTGTACTGTCTATTTTTTTCACCCCGAGGCATTAGGGCTTTCAAAACAACCTTATTCCTATTAAGAGATCCATTAGAGACCCTCCTACTATTCTCTGCTCTTTAATTAATAGTATTGAGAGCAAGTTGTTGTGCATTCGGTTTGGTGGGAAGTAGAACATTCTGGACATCAGCAGGGTCCATAAAATTATCTGGTGTAGGTTTCGCATGTGAGGAAGATTTATTACTAGGGGCAGCGGGCAAAACCACAAGTTCATCTTCAAATAAAGGATTGGACAGGCTTACAAATTCATCCTTGTCTATGTTGTCAATTGTACTAATAGAAGTAATCACAGGCTCGGGGGAACTCACATTGTTATCTTCTGGAGCTTTCATTCCATCATCTTTAGGATGGACACCTTTATTACTGTCGTTTTGATTGGTCGAACCATTGTTAACTTCTTTGGTGTTATGCTTCATTTTACTATCAAATTTAGGGTTCTGCGAATTGAGAAAGGTCGGGCAGTCTTTTTTTGTATGACCATTTTTTTTACAATGAAAACATGAGCCAAGATTATCCAGAAGGGACACTTCCCACGAAAACTTTTCGTTTTCAAGACCTACAGAGATGCAATCGGGAAATTCAACTTCAAGGGCAAGCGTAATTAAAATTCTAGCATTCAAATGAGGTAATGTATACCTAGACTCTTCTATTTGCAGAACAGAGCCGAGTGGCTGCACAATCTGAGAGAGAAAGGGCCAGAATTCAGGTTGTACATTTTTAATTTCAATCTAGTGGGGGGCAGACCAAGCCATAACTTGCTCGACATTGCCTTTAGCCGACCATTGAAAAGCCCTAAATAAAGAACCCACATTCCAGTAATTCTTTTTTAACACCCTATCTCGCATGCCATGATTTTTGAAGAAAACTACAAATAGACCTTTTTGAATAATTCTACAAAAACTGACATGAATCCCAAGTTTCCTCCCCCAAATATTAGCTATCCATTCATCAAAGAATTTACGTGAAGGAAGGGCATCCTTATCTAAACACACAAAGAATATAGCAATATCTTTCAAACGCGACTGTTCATTTCTAATAGCTTTGATCATGTCCTCGTTAGGAGAAAGGGATAGAGTTTTCTTAAGAACATGGGGAGCAAACTTACCCTCTCGAGCACCTCCTGTCGCTCCACCTTCGGCCTCTCCCCTTCTGTCCAGTCTATCTCCATCGGCTGAGGATCCTCCACCTCCACCTTTGTTCCTACCAAAGACTCCATTAAATACGGCCATTGTTGGAAATTTAGGTCTCGATTGATCGGAAAGCACAGCCTTGTATGACGGCTTACCATCCTTTTTATTGCCCTCCTTCGTGGGTAATTCACTGCCATCATTAATTGAACCATGTTTATCAATCTCCATATCTGGATTCTGCGTGACATTATCATGATTCACACCCGCCATACACACGGACAAGCCAGGCTGGGAGCCGAGGAGACTCGGCTCCGATGACATAACCCTAACTTAACCCAACAAAACCGAAAAGAAAGAGGAATCTGCCTCCAAACAAAGACCACAGAAGTAAAAGAATAATAAATTTTAAAAAAATAGAAGCACGCAAAACAATGATAACAGTGATAGGAAGTATCAAAACATAGGCCACGCAAGGTAAGGATGACAACACAAGCCGAGGGAAACGCCAGCAATTTTTTGCACGAACTCCAATGAAGGAATGTGAACAGCCTTCAATGGAGACCGTACAGGTTGCACAACGATAGCCTTCTCAATCATAGAATAATATTGAGTTTATAATGCTGATACTCAGTATTTTAACAAAATATCAACCCAGTTCATAAAATATACCCTTTTATCTATATCAACAATACGTAGAAAATTTAGGAATTACAATTCTTGAACTTACAAGTAAGATATGCCTTGAAAACCTCTGCCATACATGGCTACCAGAATGAAGTAAAAAGTTTGCAGTTGTCATACGGTAGAAAGAATATCATCAAACACCATCCAACATATGGCAGCAATTAAATTATCAAACCCTTGAAATTTTATGTAGATTATCACTTCCAATCTGCACACTAATGATTCCCACGTGCCAAAGAAGGCACAACCAGCAATGAAAAAATTCAATAATGCTTATCTTCAATAACTTCTGATCTGCTCTAAGTAGCCTCTGAAAATGTTGATAAAACAACTTCAATTAAAAATTCAATAATGCTTATTTTCAATAACTTCCAATCTGCACGCTTTCCTTTCAACCATTTTCATTTTGATTTCATGGTTAATTCCAAATCAAGGGTTTGACTTATGTAAATCCCTTTCCCCAACACTTTACCCCTTTTTTGTGTGCAGGTGATAGGTGGCGCAACTACCGAAAAGGCTATAGGTAGATCTGATAGAGAACTACAAGTGACAGAAGTTTCATTAGAATTTGATGGCAACAAGACACCTCCCAAGTTCTCAAGCGAGTTTGGTTGCCCCGTACCCTCCAAGTCGCCCCGTACCTCCCAATCTAGATTGAAATTTGGATCACAGGTCATTCTTAACTATTTGTGTATGCAGAAAGCTTCTCTCTCTCTACCTAGCCCTAGATCTTGCATTTCTATCTTACATTTTCCCATTTCAAAAAAAGTGAAGGATCATTGCATCCACTTAGCACTTGAGCCTAGTGGATCATCTTCATTTCAATGTAAGAGGAGATAGGCCGAAGGTTCCTAGTTTGTTCATACATCCTAGTGAGCCCTATTTTCTATCTTACATTTTGGTGAACTTGACTCCCTTACATCTTAATTCTGATTTGGATGTCTAGGTCTATTTTATATACATTTCATTTGTGTTGTTACATTTCAAGCACATATAGATCCTTTCAATTATTGTTTATGCATTAGTGAAAACAAACAAAAAATCCATATCGTTTCATGCATTTAGCACATGTTTTCATCATGTTTAAATTAGCTTACTTTCATAATGCATATATTTCATAGAGGTGATAGTGGCCTAACCTCCCTTTTATCACTTTATCCCTCTCCTAAGCACCCTCCTATTTGTGAGGATGTTTTGGTGTAAGAAGAGATTATCAACACTTCTTCCAAAACTCTTCTCCCTGTGGATGAACCCTTGAAGAATGATGTTGGTCCTCCTAAAACGTTTCTCGTTTATGAAGATATTTTGGAGAAAGAGGAAGATATTATAAACACCTTTCTTAATGTCACTTTACTTTCGTCCCACCTAAATGAAATTCCTCTAGTGACGAAGCATTAATGGACATTCCCTCTCCTAAAGCTTGTCCTACTCATAAGGATAACTTGGAAGAAGAGGATAATATCATTGTCACTTTCCTTATTGCTCTCCCTTCTAGAAATCAAACCTTGAATAACAATGATCCTATTCAAGTCAATTTGATCCATGTTTTGGGTAGTGAGAAGCCTAAAGTTGTTGTCCACCTTCGTCAAGATGTCATTCAACCTCAAAACAAACCAATGATTGTGGTAAAAGGTGCTCAACAATCTAAGTATCATGCAGTTGCACACTCATATAATACTCGAAACAACAAGCACAATTCTAATGTTCTTCCCCATCTCAAACTTTTCATCCTCCCCCCCCGCCGCCCTTATCCTTCACAACAAGTTGGTAAGGAGTATAATCTTATTGAACAACTTTGTGCTACTCTTGCTAAGATATTTGTTCAAGAATTGATTCAACTTTCACCCACACACCATACTATGCTTCAAGATATTTTACGAAATCTTGTTGGACCTAATGATGTGGCAGCCTTGTTGGAATGTATGAATACAACTAAAACTAACACTAACATTGTGTTCTCCCAAGATGAGTTGTCTTCTTTACAAGTTCAAAATCAATGTGATCCACTTATGATTGCGGACAATATTAACGACAATGCTATTAGAAGAACATCGATTGATAATGGATCTGGTCATAGTGTTTGTAGCATAGACTTGTTGCATAAAATCAACATAAATCCCAAGCTCATCCAACCCTCTAATTCTCTCTCTATTTGTAGCTTTGACAATGTTGCTAGGGAATCCTTAGGTACAATAACCTTACCTATCACTATAGGTTCGGTTTCTTTAACTACACCTATCCACGGCATGCCCAATAATTTTGCTTATGATCTTCTTCTAGGGAGACCTTGGTTGCATGCTATGCAAGCAGTCTCGTCAACTCTTCATCGTAGTGCCAAGTTCATCTACAATAATAAAATGTATACCATTTTAGCAAATCCTAGATTACAAAGTTTCTTACCATTAGAACATTCTTCTATTCTTTCATTAATACAAGTTGATACACCATCTACTACCCCTCAAGAGAAACCCATAGAAGATGATTGGGGGTCATTCGACTCTTTGTCATCTTTCATGGGAGAATACAAAGTTCCTGAATTTAAACATGGAGCCTAGTGTGTTACTTATTCAACCATACCCTCCTAACATGTCAACTCCTAATCTCGAACATGATTTAGGATGTGTGCCTCATGAGAAGCTTACATCACACTTGCCTTTGGAAGGTTTGGGTTTCCAACCTTCTCCTTTGTCGCCATCAAATCTCTTATCATATAATACTTCTATATCTTCTATGCCTCACTTTAACCAAGATAGCATTTTGTCTAACATTCTTCGTGCCAAGTTGATGTACCCAACCCAAATGAAAGAAGAAATATAGACAAGCACTCGAGAATCTTCCCGTTTGTATGTATCAACGATATCATGACTACTCACTAAAGAATGTCAAGCTTTGCATTATAAAATTTAAAAACTCGTTGATTATGATATCATTTACATAACATGTAACAATGAGTTGTATTTGAATTATGAATGTTTTAAATAACATTTAAGTTCCTATTATGTTGCTCAACACGAGTGAGATTGCTAGCCTAATACTTTGTGGTCTCTTTGTCATTTATGGTGGTACAATTTCAGGTGCAATCATACTTTTTGAGCAACATAATAGCTCTCTTTATCCTTCTCTCAATGCCTGGGGGCAAGGGTAGTGTTTCTATTTCCTATCCTTCCTAAGGATCCATTTTCCTTTGGTAAAGTGGTATTTGTTTATCATGTGATGTCATTTCTTGCATGGAATTGTTTGTTTTATTTCATGGATTCTCTCTTTTACAAGAGGTGTGTATCCTTGATCACAACCTCTTCCTTGCTTGATAGTTGTATGACTATTATAAACAAATCCCTTACTTGGTGGCTCAAAGTGTGTTATCCTTCATCAAAAATACCTTTACCTAGCAATGGGAAAGGTGTGAATTCTTGTTCTCCTTCTCTCTTTTGGTCATTGATGTAATTTTTGTTCAAGATCTCCTCTTGGAGGTAGATGTCTTTAGAGAAAAGATCTCTTCTTCCTCTTGTACATCTCTCAAAAGGATCCCTTTCAACTTGTTGTGTGATATATCTTTACAACAATCTCTTCCTTGCCCCATAAGGGTTGTGACCTCTTTGGCTTGGACTGGGTGTTTCTTAAAGGATATCTCCTTGGTGTTGAAGATGTTTATCCTTGTTCCTCTTTTCCTTAAGATGTCAATATAGTCCTATTTTGTCGCCTTAAGGGCAGGCATATATGGCCTCCTTGTTACAAATGTTTTGGTTATTTTATTTTTAAGGTTGAGTCTACTGGCATAACACAATTTGTTGGGACCCAATGACTCTCCTTTGCACCATTGGTTATCATTGGGATTGGTTGAACTAGCATAACACAACTTGCTAGCCCATTTGACCTCTCTTTTGTGCAAATCTTATAGATGAGTTGAATAGCATAACACAACTTGCTAGCCCATCAAATCTATGTGTACCAAGCTCTCTTTGTTAAGATGAATTGACTAGCATAGTACAACTTTTCTTTCAACTTTTTGTCCTCTCTTTACATGGATCACCTAGTATAACACAATTTGCTAGATTCATGGTTTTCTTTGATGTGTGCTCTTGCTCTTTCTATAGGACAACTTGTGCTTTTGCAAAAGCATTCTGAGAATGATATTAGCAATTGAGACATTTTGATCATCGAGATCTCTTCACCTAGTGGACTTAGAGCCTTAATAAGCTTTTTGTCTTTGTTTTGTGTTTTGTATGCCCTTGAATATAGTTGTACGAGTTAAGATCCTTGGCTTGGGGGATTGTTCCTTTGAGCTTAGTGATGTCTTATCTCTTTGAAGTCTTGCCCATATCTCATCACTCTCTATTATCTCTCTTTCTTTGACTTTACCGTGAGTATGCCTGTAGGATCATACTCCCGCTAAAATGGGGGTAAATGTAGCATCATATATTACACACACTTCCTAAGGTGTCCAATTCCATGCTTACTTGGCACCCATTTTAATGTGTCCTCATTCTTCTATGCATTATAGAAATTTTCTACGCATTTAATTAATAAAAAAAATTCTTGTAGATTTTGAGAACTCTAACACGATAGAGAGCCTCAAAGAAAAACCCTTCTCCTAATATGAGTCCTCATTTAATTTCTATGAGAGCCCTTAGTAGTAGGTGTGCCCCTTTAATTATTTCATTCATTTATCACCTTTTGCATACATAGGCCCTATTATCATATGTGGCCTATTTTGTACCTTTCCACTTATCAAACCTCAATTTTGTGAACATTTTGGGCATCCACATATCCTAATGGACCCCCATTTAAATTTAAGCTTGGATTTGTTGGAACAGGGCACCTTGTAGTGCATGGGGCAAGATAGGTCATCCCGTACCTTGGGAGGCGCCTCATTCCTCACAAATTAAATGATGCCCAAATTTAAAATGGAGAACAGTCTCCTGATTTTAGAGGGATGTTCAAACCCACGCCGGCCCCCTTCGCGTTTTGAGCCCCAAAATGGCTAGGTGAGGTATAAAAGCAAGGCTACCTCCCTCTTTTTGGCGATCCAATCAATCCATTCATTCAATCAAGCTTTCATAATCTCAAGCGTTCAAGGAGCAAGAAGAAGCATCCAAGCGATTCAAGCATTCAACCATATCCTTCATTTTGGCAAGCCTCAACAACCATTATGCAAGCACGTGTATATGATTTCTTATCAGGTTTTTGTGAAGTCAATCTATTGCATCAACAATTGTGATTCCATTTCAAGAACATTTGCATAAGCAAAGTATAAGATACCTTGTTTCTTAGATCTAGCCTCTGCTTCCTACAAGCACGCTTTCCTTTCAACTATTTTCATTTTGAATTCATGGTTAATTCTAAAACAGGGGTTTGACCTAGGCAAACCCCTTTCCACAACACTTTTCCCCTTTTTTTGTGTGCAAATGACAGGTGGCGCGGATACGCAAAAGGCTACAAGCAGATTTGACAAAGAGTTACACATGACAGAAGTTTCCTAAGAATATGCTAGGACTAAGGTGTCTCCCACGGCCTCAGGCGATCCTGGTCACCCTATACACTCTAAGTCGTCCCGTTCTTTCCATTATGGACTGAAATTTGGATCACAGGTCATTCGTTGTTTTGGATTTCCAGATCTGGTATCAGATTTGGGTTCTTAGTCTTTTAAGTCTCTATATGTAGAGAGCTTCTTTCTCTCTCTACCTAGCATTAGATCTTACATTTCCATCTTGCATTTTGCCATTTCAATTGCATAGGCATCTTCAATAACAGTTAAGGATCATTGCATCCACTTAACACTTAAGCCTCCTTGAGCGTAGTGGATCCTCTTCCCTCCAATACAAGAGGAGATAGGCGCAAGGTTCCTAGTTTGTTCATACATCCTAGTGAAACCCTATTTTCTATCTCTTAGTTGGATAACGATAATTGATGTTTTTGTGACAAAAATGGTTAAGTCTGATAAAACCCCCCACAGTCTTAAGGTGTGTTCAACAATTCTATATTCTCTCGTGTAAACAGGATATAAGGAACTTTTAGGCTCAGTTTTAAACTAGTTCTTACTTCTTTTTTGCAAGAAATATTGTAGCTTATCCAGCTCTTTGAAGCAGAAGATACTTTGTAACTCATTTCTAGTCTTTTGAAGACTAATTTTCACTGTAAGAACACATCTCTATGCTTATGCTGCTGTAATATTTCCTTTATTTCAAAAAAGTTCAATTCTTGCCTTCTTTATGGTTGTTTTAGTATGTGTTGAATGAGTGATTTTCTTGTGGTTTTAGCATAAAACCTTGAAGCATGTTTGAGACAATTATATGTAATCAGGCAAATACATTCACGTGCAGGTTGTAAACTATGAAACGCTCATGTCTATTTGTAAAAAAATTGTCTATTTTCCTTCAAAACATCGACACACAAGTGTCCTCTTTACAAAGTACTGATGGTTGTGATGTAAAATCAGAAATTTGTGCAAAATAGGAGCTTCTCTTGAGTTATTGTGAAGCTAGGATAGGAAAGTACAGGTCTGATACAAATTAGGTGGATTGCCAATATATTATAATTCTCATTTTTAATGCACTTCTCCCCTTTGCTTTGAAAGCCAGTAGTTTAGTGTAGATTTTAGGTAAGCTCCAAGGGAACCAGCCCTCTCTGGAGGTTCATTCTGTGACAACAATAGTTGCCCCATATAAATGTTGAAGTCAGTTAAGATTACATGGCAGCACTGTGCAAACTCTTTTCATTGATTGTGACATGCAAAATGCAGTGAGGGTTGAGTTTATGGATTTTGCATGCTCGAGTGACTTTACACACTCTTTGGATAGGTAGAAAAGGTCAATAGTCATACTTTGTGGAAGTTCCATGTCTAATTATTCACACATGTACAACCTATTGCAAGCAAAATTTTATCACGAGCAAGTTTTATAAAAAAATTCTTGTCTTTTAAGTTTGATTTATATTTAAGGTTTTTTGTTTTGTAATTCTTAACTCTCTAATTTTGTCTTGATAGGTTGCTAGTTCATATATATCTAAGAGGAATTGGAGCACATACTCCATCCACTCAACAAGGCACGATCAACTACAAATCAAAAAATGCAGAGGACTTGGTGTATGTGCATTCAAACTTAAAGCTCCTTAAACACAAACAAAATGGCTCAAGGGGGCACAAAGAATGTAATGTCCCCGTTCTAAAGTAAACTTTGAAAATAAATAATAATAATACAATTAAAAAATATTTATATTGTGATGACCCTAATTTTAGCAGGTTGTGGCAGTGACTAGGTCAGCTCATCATCACGACCCTCATGAGCTGATGTGGGGTTTTGAGGGTCCCAGTTGGCAGACTTGCTATTTTTAGTAAGTCAGTAGGTCAGTTTCTATTTCTGACAGGGCAGTATCGGCAGTGGTCGATTCTCCAGACGATATTCAGTTATGCAATTTCTTGGATTGGAGACTTACTAGTTATAGTAAGTCTATATTTGGCAGTTGCCATTTTTGGCAGGGCAGTAATGAGCATGTTGGTCAATCAGTATGGCAGGTGTTGCAGGAATCATCATCAGAATTATATTTAATAATTACTTGTATTAATTAATAACAATATGTTATTAATTAATATTAAGGCGATATTATAATAATAATAATACTTTATTATT